>JAAFCE010009126.1:30337923-30395467 GCA_013389805.1 Trigoniulus corallinus
TTTCAAATCTTAATATAATTCAAATTAATTGCTTTAATTAAAAGCTAGCATCTCAAAATCCAAACTAAATTTTTTTTTCAAATCTTAATATTATTCAAATTGATTTCTTTAATTAAAAACTAACACATCAAAAACCAAATAATTTCCGTTTTCAAATCTTAATATAATTCAAATTAATTGCTTTAATTAAAAGCTAGCATCTCAAAATCCAAACTAAATTCCGTTTTCAAATCTTAATATTATTCAATTCAATTGCTTTAATTAAAAACTATCATATCAAAATCCAAACTAAATTCCGTTTTTAAATCTTAATATAATTTAAATTAATTTCGTTAAAAAACTAACATATTAAAATTCAAACTAAATTCCGTTTTTAAATCTTAATATAATTCAAATTAATTTCGTTAATTAAAAGCTAACATATCAAAATCCAAATTAAATTCTGTTTTCAAATCTTAATATAATTCAAAATCTTAATATAATACAATTCTTTAATTAAAAACTAACATATTAAAATACAAACTAAATTCCGTTTTTATATCTTAATATAATTTAAATTACAGTGAAATCTCTCTATGGGTACACCCCTCATATTGGTACAGATTTTTCAGGCACCGATTTTTTGCCCATAGGGTTAATGGTATTACTACCCCTCTTAACGGTACACTCTCTAATGGGTACACCCCTCTATTGGTACACCTAATACATGTCACCATTTTCAGAAAACCCCCTCTGTAATGGGTACATCCTGCCTCGGTGACGCAGTGGACAGGGTGCTTGGTAACTGCAGCAGTGGTTCTAGGTTCGATACTGGACCAAGGCGGGTTGCCTTCATTTCTGCAAGAGATGCCCCGAGTGTGCCTTCCTTTGGATTAGAAGTAAAACCATAGTCCCATGTGGTGCTCAATGGCATTTATACATAAAAGAACCTTCTACTGTGCAACGGGTAGGTGAGGCAACATTTCCAGGTGTAGGAGCTTGCCACCTGGCATTGGTGGAGTACCTCAGAGAACAGTAGGCCTACGATAAATATGCACAGGGGTTGCAGCTTTAGTCTGTATCTTGCTGTGGAAAACGCAGTCCAAAAGATCACCCTTGCATCTATTCAGACGGGCAAGATGGGTACCCGACCCTGCCATAGGCAGCAAATAAGAAGGTAGCTTGATTGTAGACAAACGTCCCTTGATTGATTTGTTTGTAAAAATTAAATTTGTGTACTTCAATAATTCTGTGAAATATTATATTATACAATGCATTTTTTGCAGTTAAAAAATACAACATAAAACAATATATTGTTTTGATTAATTTATATACCCATACCCCTCTTATGGGTACACCCCTCTGATGGGTACACTTTGGCTCGGTCCCAATTAGAGAGGTTTCACTGTAATTGCTTTTATGAAAAAGTCTAATGTATGTATAAGCATAACATTGTTTGGGTTTCTTATCTCTTGCTGCTCCTTGAGCTGCTGCAGTGGAAGGCACTTTTACTCCCATGGTGTCGTAGAATCTTGGTGAGGCTTCTTGGATTCTGGTTCCTGTAGAGCTCTTTCAGGGATGATCCCTTGATGGCTGGGTCTTTTCTGCAGGTTCTCCTTTCTCCACTGTCTCTTGGTGTCTGTCTCCTTCTTGGTTTTCTGTTTCACTGTCCTGATCTGCTCTCTCTCTCCATCTTCTTTTAAACCTTTGCCTTTTTCCATAAAAGGAAGCTCCTGTTTTGGAGTTGAATGGTGCAGATGTTTTTCATCTTCAGGTCATTCCTCTCTCCTTAAGAAGTTTTCCCTCTGTAATGAAAGCTTCTTTTCATATTATTAATTAATTAATAAAATTTAGGTCAACATAATATATTTTAATTAAGGATTTCTTTTCTTGTTGATAGCAACACTCAAGATAGACATCTTCCAGATGCTTTTAATTAAGATTTATTAATAAAGAAAAAAAAGAAATTGAAGATTTGCAGATATTCTTTGTTTGAATTAGGGGTTTTATTTCATTTTTTTGTTTGGGTATTTTTTGGGATGCTTTGGGCCCTTCTTCTTAGGGCCATTTTCATAAATATATATGTGAGGGTCCTTTTCAATTTTATTCATGTGGAGCAGTTGACATAAACCCAATGGCAGATCAGGGGGAAGCACTTCAAATAAGTGCACACCAAATATTTTTTTAAATATCCAGAATCCACTGTTGTAAATCTAACTAGCAATTACAACAGGTGCTTTACTGCCCCTCAGGCAGTGCTCTCTCTTCAGTGGTTTAGCTAACTGTGGACTGCACTGCAACTGTTGAACTGGAAGTATAGAAATGGGGATAGCAGTGTGAAAATGCCTCATCAATACAAAGGTGAATTATGCATCAGTTGAATTGTGTCCTCCATTGAGGCACTGAGGGGGGAGAAACTGCTGCATTGCTCCCTCTCCTGGATCTGCGACTGTCTGGAATTCACTGACCTGCCCATGCCACAGGTGGGATAAGGATATGATGATAAAGCATAAAGGATTGATGTTGTGTGGGACGGGAAATGCATAAAACAGGCGTCTTTGAATGTTAAACACAAAGGATTTTTGGGTTTATATCGACTAGAAAGGCTAGATGCACAAACGTTTGGCTGCCTATGGTTGAAAGATTATAGTAGAAAAATGGATAAAGACCATCCATGGGCCGTCGTGCATCAAGAAATATGATAGCTTCAGAAATACCTGCATGTCAAAACATGTGTTTGCCTCAATTCCATTTCATTCAATATGGGTACCCTTGTTATTGAACAATGTGGAACTTTCTGGGTGTTGATGTAAGGCTTAAAAAGAGATCTCAAGTAACTCCACAACAGGAAAACCAAATTATGTATACAATCATTACTAGACCTATAATAAAAGTAAATTGTGAATTTTTTGAGTGATAAAATGAAAATCGAAACATCAAAATACTGCAATTTCCTTCATTTCTTCCAAACTATGAAAATTTTTTGAGAGAAAACCTTAAGTGATAGAAAAAATCAATTGCGTTTTTGGAATCAGCACACCTAATAATATAAAAATCAGTTATCAAAAGTAAAACAATTTTTAAAAAGTAGTTTTTTCAGACCTGTGTAATCAATGGTTCATTTAAAATTTAAATCCCTACCCTAGATTCAGATAACTGTAGAGGTTTAGCCACAGGATGATTACTATCATTGTCAGCTAAAGAAATTCCCAAAAAATTAAATGCTAAAGAATACTTTCTCTTTGAAACTTTTCTTTCAACAATATCTGCACTAAAGCTTAGTTTACACGAGCAAACACCTCGTGCAAGTAATTCTGATAGTAACTTGTGAAAGCGCTTACATGAGTAGCAAAAATGTGTGCAAGTAGTGTCTGAAAAGACTATCTGGCGAGCACTTGCCAGCAAGTTATTGCATTGATGTTTAAACCATATAGTGGATAGTGTGATTGCTTGCTTGCCATGCTCAGAATCATAGAACAAATATCATTATAAACAATTTGAGCAATTTTAATGTGGTGGTTAAAGCAAATGAATGCAAATGCAAATCTATGCACTGCAAATGGCTTTTCCTGCACTTCGTATGGCAATTTAAACTTTTTACAGTTGCTACCCAGGGGTACAGGAGTGCCCCATCCATCCTTATTCGAATAATGAACTGTGACTTATTAGGAAGTTCAACCTATCATGTGAAAATACTGTGAATTGCATTGCGCCAGGGTCAGAAGGAAGAAAAACCCTGGGGTACACCAGTACCTCTGTTCAGACATGAGTCTGATTCCTTATTGCATTATACTTATTGTGCAACAGGTCAGACACCATGCAATATTAAAACTGACAAAGCATTAATTTACCTGCAAAAATTTATATTTTAGTTGCAAAATGTGGTGTTGGAACAGTGGGGTAGGCCGGCATCCCCCCACAGACAACCAGCCAATATTCCTGTGGGTTTCAGACGCCAGACTAGGGTGTTCCCAGTCATATCATGTTCAATAGACCCACAGACGTGACCCTGCACAGGCTGGATGAGGGTGTGATAATGATGATGACACCAGTACCCCTGTGTAGCATTAAAGGGTTAATCATTAAAAAAATTCAAGTTAACTTCCACGATCACTTTCAGACAGTTGTGAAATAAATGCCACACCATTTCCTAGAGGGCGCTATTTATTATTTTTTTCACCTGAAGGTGCACTGGGTATTGAAGGCTGCCGTTTATTAGAGGGCGCTGCTAATTAGAATAAATATGGTATTTTAAATTAGATATAATTATTTAGCTTCTTGAAAAAAATTGATTAATACGAACACGTTTTAACATGAATGTATCAGATATATTTGTTTAGCTTCTTAAAAACCAGTGATTAATAGGAACATATTTTAGCATGAATATATTCTTTTAACCCTTCAGCACTACGGTTACTTGAAGTAACACAAGTAGTGTGGTTGGGTCACTGTGACCCGACCATGTTTAAATTACAGAAAACAACAGAAAATGGGCAAAAATACTTTAAAGTGGTTAAATCTTTCAAAATTTAAATAATGTCATTGCTGCAGACTGAATAATAAGTGACTGAATGATTTTTATAAGTGCAATTCTGAAATTTGAAGCTGCAAACAGAATATTTATTAACTGTATTGATGTCCCATCTACTGGGATAAAAATACCTGGATCTTCTAAATCAATTTTCAGTTCTGATATAAATTGGGGAAAAAGGTGCGAGAGGTTAAAGTATTTAGGATCAATGTTCCAAAGCAATGGGGAGAGACTCTGATGTGACCCATAGAATCAATGGGGGATGGTTGGAGTTGATACAGGCAATTGGAAACCTGCATGATTGGAGGATCCCCATCAACTTGAAAGGGGAGGTTTACAGGGCAGTGGTTAAGCCCACTATGTTATATGGATCAGAGTGATGGGCAGTGAGGAAGAGCCACATCAATAGAATGCAAGTAGCCTAGATGCAAATGCTGCAGTACATGAGTGGGGTGTCAAGAGCTGATAGAATTAGGAATGAGTATGTTACAGTTAGCCTGGGGGTGGTGGACATCGCCTAAAAGAATGAAGAATAGGTTGAGGTGGTATGAACATGTAAGGAGAGGAGAAGGAGCTCATTAGGTCCATTTCAGGAATCAGGTGGTCAGAAGCACCCAGGGCAGGGTGAGACCAAAGCAGACGTGTGGGAATAGGTTGTCCATAAGGGTAGGGTAGTGTGTTAGGTAGATGGGGAACTGGTGAGAAATAGACGGCAGTGGAGGGCTAGAACCCCCAGATCCGAGCGTGCCAAAGGCAGGAATGGCATTATGATGATGATGAAATTTTGACAAGGGAAAGTAGGGGAATTTGATAGTTTCATTGGTCCGACTGTTTGGGTGCCAAAAATTTCCATTTTAAGTAAGTAAAATGTTCTAGTGTTCACCATAGTAAAAACTTTAAAAACATATTTTTTGGCTTCTTGGAAAAGGACCATATTGTAAAGGGAGGGGCACGTGAGGTGCATTGTCCCTACAGAAATAAGAGATGCACACACAGTACATTCAGGTCAAATACTACGTCAACGAAGTTACACAAATGGTACGGTTGAGTAAAAACAGCTGTTCTGAAGATAATCATTATTGCAATGAACTTCAAAATAATACATGCTAATATATAAGTGAAAAAAGGAATTTATGTGAAAGCACAGCCACTTAGTACCACATATTCACAATAAAAATTTGAAATCAAAAGTTACCTGGGTCATAAAGACCCAAGCACAGTATTGAAGGGTTAAATTAGATACATATGTTTAGCTTCTTGACAAAAATTGTTCAATAGGAACTCGGTTTAGTATGAATGTACTCTTTTAAGTTAGAGGTATCTATTTAGCTTCTTGAGAATTATTGATTAATAGAAAAACGTTTTAGCATCAATGCACTTTTATTAAATCCAAGATATTAGGGGCAGTCAATAAATAATGAGTCTGTGAATATTGCACAAAAAGTATAATATGTAGAAAAGTGCAGATGAGTCTGAAATGGAGAGTCGGGTGTGGGCTAATGATACATGTGCATTTCTCTTGCCAGATGCCGTTACTTGTCAGGCAGGGAGTGAGAAAAGAATGATAACCAAGCATCAGCCACATACAGTCATTTCGTTTTTGAAAGTGACGTGAGGCATCCAAAGCTGAGCAGCATGGTGTTGTGCACTTTTTGACAGCAGAAGGTGTAGGAGGCATGAAATTCATAGACAAATTGAAAGGATCTATGGGGAGTACTGTATGTCATGGGCAAGAGTTAAGGAGTGGAACAAGCACTTTTCTAAAGGATGCATAGTGCTCCTTGATGATCCATGGAGTGGAATACTGAATTATGTTACAGGAGAGCACGTTGCAAAAGTGGATGAACTCATAAAAAAAGACTGTCCTCTAACAGTAGACGACATTACTGTATCATTGGGGTTAAGCCATGGTACAGTTCACGGAATCATCAAGGACAGGTTGAAGTTCTGTAAAGTGTTTGCACAATGGGTCTCACATTATTTAACACCAGAAGAAAAGGGCTGACACATGGCCATGTCTCTCCAAGCATTGCAACATTACAATAATGATGGGGACGAATTTCTTTCAGCAATTGTGCCTGGGGATGAAACTTGGTGCCACCACTTTCAGCCCAAGTCAAAACAACAAAGTCTTCAATGGAAGCACACAGATTCCCCTCAGTCAAAAAAATTCAAGACCCTCCACACTAGTGTTGGCAATGTCCTGCTTTTGTTCTTCTCTGCTTCTCGTATAGAGCGACGGTCAATGCTCAGTGGTATTGTGAAATGTTATTGAAGCTCAGGAATGCAATCAAATGGAAACATCCCAGTAAACTTTCTTGTGGTGTCATGCTTTTGCACGACAATGCTAGACCACACACAACCAATGCAACAAAGGAATGTCTGCAGAAGTTGAAGTGGGAAGTCCTGAGCCACCCCCCCATAGTCCAGATCTGTCCCCATGTGACTTCTGCATCTTCAGTGAACTCAAAATAGCACTGTGGGGACATGCCAATTTCAAATGGATGAGGAAGTCAAGGAGTGCGTGCAGAGGCGTACCTAGGCTTGGTGTCACCTGGTGTGGCAAATCCTGGTGTCACCCCCACATAAACACTTTATTATTTAATGTGCTCCACCTGAGTCACCAACATTTCAAATTATTTAGATTAATGTTTCATGCACCACCAGCGGCCATCTGGGATGTTCAAGAGGGCCCCAGGCCGTTGTCATCAGCAGTCCGCAGTCACAGGGGTTGGGATGGGGTATGGAACAGCTAGCATAGGACGACAGTGCATCCTCAACACAGCCAACGCACTTGGCCTTGCAATGGCAAATACGTGGTTTAGTAAGAGGGAGAAGCACCACCTAATCACATTCCAGTCGCCAAAAGGGATATCACAGATGGATTTCTTTATGGTTAGAGGGTGGTATAAAGTAGAGGTTCATGATTGCTGGGCAATCCCAAGTTAAAAGTTCCAAAAAGAATGTCACCATCGACCAAATCCTAGTAAAAGTAGCAGGCAAGGCACATTCTTGAAAAGGAGAGCAGGCCATCAGGTGGTAGAAAGTACTCACCAAAACGGAGGGATTTACCCACAAAGTGCACAGGGAGGTAGACTGGTATTTGGAAGGGACAGTGGATGCAAAGTGGGACAGGGTCTCCAGATAAATTAGAACATGTGGGAAAGTAGGTCAAGTAGGAACCACAGTCGAGATAAAACAAGAAGACATGGTGGTGGAATGGGAAGGTAGAAGCAGCCATCAAGCAAAAGAACGCTGCTTTCCACAGTTGGCAGGAGACAGGGGACCAGGATTTTAAGACTCAATATAGGGAGGCTGAGAACAGCACTAGTAGGATCATTCCCCTGGCCAAGCACCAGAAGTAAGTGGCACTCTATGAGCAGTGATGGACAAGGGAAGGGGAGGTCTTCAAACTGACAAAAGGCTAGAAATAGGGCAGCTAAGCTAAAGATATACCGCAGGCTATAACAGCGAAGGATAGCAGAGGTAGGGTCCTACTCTCCCTGATGGAGGCAAAGAGGAGGTGGGAATAGTACTTCCATATCTTCTTGAATGCTGCAGGGGAAAATGGGGACCTTGCCACCTATCCAGCATTGGCAGGGGATGGTGAACTGTGTAACCAGGGCGCTTATGAAAATGAAAGGTGGAAAAGCTGTAGGCCTAGATGGAACACCAAATTTACGTTTGGCATAGCCTTGGGAGGACAGGTATCAAGTGGCTAGGGAAACGTCTCAGGAGGATAGCTAGCAGAGGCAGAATGCCATTGGCATGGCATGAGAGTTGGATAGTACCACTCTTCAAGGGCAAAGGGATGTCCAAGTGTGTGGTAACTATAGAGGTATAAAGCTGATGAGCCACTCTTTGAATCTCTGGGAGAGAGTGATGGAATGTCGCCTCTGGGATAGGATTAGTGTGAGTGGAAATCAGGTATCCCACCTTTGGCAGGGCCGGATCTGTGGGTTCCAGTCCTCCACTCCTTCCTATCTTCCACCAGATCCCCGTCCACCCCACACACTGCCATGTCCTTGTGGGCAACTTGCTCCCACATCTGCTTTAGTCTCCCCTGCCTCAGCTGTTTCCCACCATCTGCAGTCCTGAAATGGACCTAAGGAGCTCCTTTGCTCTTCTGATTATGTGTCCATACCACGTTAACCTATTCTCCCTCACTCCTATGTGGAAATCCCTCATAGGAATGGGGGGCTGCCCTGCAAAACTTCCCTTTTAGCGTGAATGGGACCCTCCTATCACATAAGACTCTGCTTGCCTGTCTCCACTTCAATCATCTCCCATTGAGTCTTTGGGTCACATCAGAGTTATTTCCCTATTGCTTTGGAACGTTGATCCTCAGCACTTTACCTCCATGGTGTAGCCAAGTTGCATTGGATGCACCAGTTAAGCAATGAAATCCATGTTAGTAACATGTAGTTGGTAGTGAACCTTGGGTCCTGCTAATTTCCCCTTTCCTACGCCCCCTACACCTAGCCCCTCCTCACCTGTGAGCAGCCTCCTTAGGGTTTGGCCTGCTATGGCTGCTTGGCTTACTCCCCAACCCGATAGTGTAACATACTCCTATTAATACTACTCTTGCACCTTTTCACCAGTTGGACTCTACTGGGAATCCCCCAGTATTTTCCCAAGATGTTCATACCCTGGCAATTACCTTTCTTCATGCTCTTGGAGAAAGCTTATTACAGTGCGCTAATACCCCAAAATAGTCACATTAGTGTAGTGGCTGTGCAGTCTCTGCCTTAGAAATATGCAGTGGACGGGGCTCTAATGACCTTGTAGTCAAAAAGCCCTAAAATACCAACAAACCAAACGAGTTTATGCAAATCCACTAGCTGGACTGTGTCCCATACAAAATTCGCATTCATTGAAACTAAAATTCAAATAGGTGTAGTGCTGTAGAAAAAGGTTTTATCACAAACTTTGCAATAATGTCACCCCTTGAAATAGTGTCAGCCGGTGAGGTCCGCACCCCCCTTGGTACGCCTCTGAGTGCATGCACAATTGGTGCAAACAGCAACCGAAGAATTTCTATGAGCCTACTATATACCTACAGCCAACATATTTGGGTTTTTTAAATAATTACTGTGAAATTGCCTCTCACTCATTATTTATTGACTGTCCCTCATATAATTAGCCCCTCAAGGAGATCAGCCTGTAAGAATATGATTTCCTCCTTGTGCTTCAATTATATGTTCTGTACCACGAGATAATTGAGATATAAAAGTGCAAGTTAGTTTAAATTTACTATTTACAAATTGTAGCACGATCAATGGTACGATTAATATAAAAACCCCAACACCCACCACGGTGGTGTCTGCATCGGGCAGACTGGGAGGAGTTCGCCCGTCGTATCCACTTTTGCCCACTGTGTGATTTTGATGGGGTCAACAACCAAGTGAGTCACTTGCGATCATGGTGGGTCGTCATTTACACCCGCACCATGGTGATTGTCCTTCTGGGCCCTAATGACCTGTGTTGTCGAAATACCAATCGATGCCCTAAAATACCAACAATCAATCAATCATCGAACGAGTGATCTGTACAGCCGAAGCATCACCGTTCGATCTGCCCCAAAACCAGTTCCCTGCAGGCACCGCAGAATATTCAGGGAGCGAAGGCACTTAGCCTTAAGCTACTTCAAGTGCAGGACCCATGTCAGACGGCTTTCAAAACAGAGACTAAGAAATCGGGCTGCCTCTACAACTGGGAGGAGATGGCCCTCGAGGGTAAGCTGAGGCTCAGGGTGAAGCCCTCGCTTACGACAGAAGTGCATGACAGTTGTTTTGTCAGGGGAGAACTTATAGCCACGAGATGTGGCAAACTCGTTGGCACTATTTAGTGCCTGTTGCAGCTGACCCTCAATGCTATGCAGTGTGGCAGCCCGGTACCTAATAGAGAAGTCGTCCACTCAGAGGGACGACTTTACCGGGGGCTGAACAGAGGATGGTAGGCCGTTCACAGCAACAGCAAAGAGCGTCACACTCAAGACGCTCCCCTGTGGGACGCCATTCTCCTGCAGGAAGGCCGAGGAGTAGGTGTTACCCACACGCACTCTGAAGGTCCGTTTGGACAAAAAGCTATGGAGGAAGAGGGGCAGATTACCCCTGAGCCCTCACTGGTGCAAGGTCTCCAGTATACCAAGGCGCCATGTGGTATCATATGCCTTCTCCACATCAAAGAAAACATCCACTAAGTGCTGTCTGTCGAGAGAGGCCTAATGTACTGCGGTCTCCAGGGAGATCAAGTGATCCACTGAGACATGCCAGCACGGAAGCCACATTGGGCATTGGCAAGAAGGCTGTGCCGTTCTAGATACCACACCAGGCGCCAGTTCACCATGCGTTCCATGGTTTTGCAAAGACAGCTTGTCAATGAAATGGGTCTGTAATTTTTTGGAAGGCTACTATCCTTCCCAGGGTTTGCAGTGGGGGGATTATAGTGGCCTCTCGCCAACCTGCAGGGATTTCATGCTGGTGCCAGATATAATTCAGTACGGGAAGGAGGTAACTAATGCCATTTTCTGGTAGGTGTCATAGCATTTGATAGTGGATGCTATCTGGTCCGGGGGCAGTGTCCCCAGCTCTTGCTAGAGATGCCCAGAGCTCCCAAGGGGTAAATGGATTGTTATACCCCTCGGCGACACCACCCGTGAAGTTCAGTGGATGGCGTTCTGCAGCCTGCTTCATTTGCAGAAATGTTGCCATGTAGTGCTGGGAACTGGAGACAGCTGCAAACGTCCTTCCCATTTCCTCAGCCACTTCACACGGCAGAAGGCAATGTCTTCCTTGCACAAGGAGACCTGAACCTCATGATGGTAAATGACTTTCTTGGAGGTCGTGTGACTGGTAAGTGAGGAGACATACTGACTCCATGAGGAGCGTTTGGCCTCCATGATCATCCGTCGTGCATATGCCCGGGTTCGGAGATAGTCGATGCGATTGGCGTCGGTAGGACGAGATTGGAAGCACCGAAGGGCTCGTCAGCGAGCCCGAATCGCACTCCGACAATCCTCCGTCCACCATGGCACCCGTGCTCGTGGTGGGTTACACGAGCTCTGGGGAATGGATGCCAATGCCGCCCCGACCACCACCTCTGTGAAATGACTCACTAGGTCGTTGACCCCATCAAAATCACATGTGGCGGGCAAACTCCCCCCAGTCCGCCCGACGCACACACAACCATGGTGGGTGCTGAAGTAATGCCCCATCTCCACTGCTAATCTTGATGGGGAAGTGATCATTTCCACAAGGGTCTGACAAGACCTCCCACTGCAAACCTGGTGCCAAACCAGAAGAGCAGATGGATAGGTCTATACATGAGAGACCACCAGTGGCAGTCATGACATGTGTGGAGGCACCTGTGTTTAGAACAATGAGGCCATTATGTGACACCCATTGTTTCACAAGTCGTCCTCAGGAGTTATGACTGTCCGAGCCCTATTGAGGAATATGGGCATTTAAATCACCCATAATCAAGAAGGGTCTTGGAAGCTGCGCACTGAGGGAGTCGAGGTCTGCCCATGGGATATCAATCCCAGGAGGCATGTAGAGGGAACATAGAGTGGTGGGCGCATTCAGTTGCAATGAGACCGCCACTGCTTGCAGAGGCGTCTGCAAAGCCATTGGCACATGCATGCACCCATTCCGGATAAGGACAGACCCCCCCTACCACAGGGTGGCTTCCAGCGACACAGGATCTCTTGGAGGGAGTTGCAGACAGGGTTGTGCCTCGAGATCAGCAGTGTGATCTCTTCCCTGTTGTGGGAAAACCCTCAACAGTTCCATTGTAGGAAATTTACCATCAAGTGGACATAGGTGGCTTGTTTCTATTCCTCCCTTTTCTCCGTCCCACTGCAGAAAAGGGAGGGACGCCTTCAATTGGTTCGCCCTCCTCCATCTCGAAAGAGGAATCCAGTTTAGGAATGAAACCACCCCGTGCTCTCTGCCGTTGGCCAGAGAGCTTGGGTGGACGAACCAAGGACACCCGCCCCATGGCAGTAGTGGGGGTATCCCTACTTTCTTTCCTCCTGTCTCACCCACCACCCCCTCCGTGGAGGAGGTTGGCTGGGCTGGAACAGGGAGGGAGGCCTTCAAGGGAGATGCCTCTCTTTGATGAGTGGCATCTGGGGCCTCCAAAGAAGCCGGCACCGCCATTATTGGGGGCCCATGCATGGGCCAGAGGCGGTGGTGGAGCCAGAAGAAGCCATGGAAATGGAGTTGGGGTCCGTCTGGCAGCCAATGCTTGCACACACCAGCACCCCATGGACCCCACGGGCCCGAGAGGGCGTTAAACGGATGAGAGGGGGGGAGCTGAGGTAGGGTGTCCGTCTGGGTACAGACAGAGGACACAGCAGCTGCCTTCGCAGCACCTGCATAGGACACTCCACGACTGGAGGTCCCTGGCAAGGCTAGAAGCCACTATGCATCCAGAAAACTGATACCCTTCTGGACACGCAGCTCTTGGATCGAGCATTCCTGCAGCCAAGTGGGGTAATCCCGAGAAGAGGCGGGGTGGTTGCCCTTACAGTTTATGCAGAGAGGTGCTGTCTTACAAGACTCAGGGGAGTGGTCACCCTGTCCACAAATGCCACACACGGCCGTGGCAGAACACGAATTGTGTTCATGGCCATATCGCTGGCACTTGAAGCACCAAAGCGGGCTCAGGATAATGGCACGGACAGGCAAGCGAAGGTAGCCAGCCATGATGTACTATGGGACCTTGGACCTACCAAAGGTCAGCACCAAGGTGTCAGATGGGCGGGATTCTCCATCCTGTCGGACCGAGGTGCGGCGAACAGCCAATACACCGTGGTCCCTGAGCTCCTCCGCTATCAGCTCTTCTGATTCCCCACGTAGGTCAGGGCACTGCACCACACCTCTACTGGTGCTTAAGGTGCGATAGGGTTCAACCACAATGGGGATATCACCGAGCTTCCGCAGTTTCAGTAGTGCCTCTATCTGGTGAGGGGCAGATGCCTCCACCAACAAGGTGCCATTGCTCATTTTTTTGACCAAAGTCACGTCGCCGGCAATGCCCTTGATGGCTTTGGCGATAAGGAAGGGCGACGCCTTCCCCAAGGCCGCTTCATCCTACCCAGAGATGGAAATAAACCAGGGAGGACAGGAAGAAGGTACGGATGGTAGTTTCACTGCACATAAACTCTTAGATGCAGGAACATGCGATGCATCGGCTTTGGAACCCTGCACTTTAAGGCTAAGAGGTCGTTGCCTCTTGTTAAGGGCAGGTGCCGATGCCGTAGACGCCAGAGGTTCGTTCCCTGATCCAGTTGGCTTACTGGGGGACGTGGCCTCTTTGTTGGAGCAGTACAGGTCTCCATCAGCTAAATGGCAGCTGGCCCACTCAATTGGGTTGGACCAAGCCCGCCATCTTCCAGCTCAACACAAGTCAGTAAAGAAGAAGGGGGAGGGGTGGGGTTATTTGATGAGGCCCCTAGCCTCGTTTTTAGAGTTGCCATAATTTTAATAATTATGCATTCACTGCCCGCAGGTCTTACCCACCACACGGAGCCCAACGAGGGGACTCCCATTCGGGTCGCCGAGATTCCTGGGGCAGTATACCGTTAGGGTAGTATAATCCCCAAGTACTGGACCATTGGCATAGGGGTTTACTGCAGGTCCACTTACAGTCACCCTAGTTGGCATAACCACTTATGTGCCCCCAGCCAATTGACCAAGACCAGGCTACTGCCTTGGCCTCCTGTTTTCCCTGGAAGCTGTGGCCAAAGTGATGTTTCGGAGACTGTGGGTTGCAACCCTAGTCCCCGGTGTCTGTCAGTCACCTCACCAGTGTGGAGTGGCCAAGAGACATTGCAGGGCATACGCCTCCTCAACCACCAGGATCCACTTTTCCCAGGGGCGTGGGTCTCCACGCACGGCAAACACACGGGTAGGCGTTTGTTTATGGTAACCTCAGTGAGGAGCCTACATCGACCGAGATCAAGTCAGTCATCCAGTAAAGGATGCAAGGACAATGACAACCACCATGATGGTATCGTCCTGTCCAGGACACAAGTAATGGCCAATGACGATAGTGGTGTCATCCAATCAGGGGCAAGGAAAAGTCACCCCTTTTTGTCGCCTCTTATGACATGCAGGTATGCAGTGTGCCTATTCTACCCCGGGCACACACGGGTAAACATTCCAGAGGTTTATCGACTCTGTCCTCGGGGATTTGCCCTTCATTTTTACTTATATCGATGACAATCTTGTTGCCAGTCCAGATTATCAGACACATCAAGGGCATCTTCGCCAAGTTTTTGATTGCCTCCACCAGTATAGTTTAACAATAAATGTTGCCAAGGGTGTTTTTGGAGTGGAGTCGTTGGACTTCCTTGGACATCGAGTCATTCCACATCGAGTCACCCCTGCTTCAAAAGGTACAAGCAATGAAAGATTTCCCAAGGCCAGAATCCCACCGATCTCTCAGAAGATTCTTGGGACTCATTAACTTCTTCCACCATTTTGCACCAAACTGTGCCACCCTGTTACATCCACTGAAAAACATGCTCATCGGAAAAATGCCTAAGAATGCCTTATTGACATGGGCAGAGATGGAAGAGCATGTCTTTTTCAAGCTAAGGATACATTGTCAGAGGCAGTGTTGCTGAGGCATCCAGAATCAGATCCTGGTATTCCTATTGCCCTGTTCACAGATGCCTCCAATCATGCTGTCAGGGCAGTTCTGCAGCAGTTTTGTGACAACCAGTGGCAACCCCTCAGCTTCTTTTCTAGAAAACTTCAACCACCCGAAACACGATATAGTGCATTTAGCCATGAACTTTTGGCAGTTTATTTGGCGATAAGGCATTTCTGTTTTTTTGTGGAAGGCCGCCACTTCACAGTCTTCACAGACCAAAAACCACTCATGTTTGCCTTTTCCACACATCTGGATCGGCACTCGCCATGTGTGGCACGACACCTAGAATTTATCTCTGCATTAACAACAGATGTGCATCATATGAAGGGATCTCAGAACATTGTTGCAGATGCACTCTCTCATGCACATCTCAACTCTTTTGAGACCAGTCTGAGTTCCTTTACTCTTGAGCAACTATGAGCAGTGCAGGATAAAGACTCCGAAGTTGGCAGTCTTCAAGAAAACCCTGTGACACTGGTATTGCAATATGTACCAGTCCCTTTTTCAACGAAGAGTGTAATCTGTGATGTGTCATTACCTCGACCATGACCACTCCTTCCAGAAGTTCTATCCATGGTGTTTCCCATCCGGAAGTCTGAGCTACACGTCGTCTGATTGCAGAATAAGGACATTGCACAATGGACTCGCTCTTGTATCCTATGTCAGAGCAGCAAGATCCATCAGCATTCATCTCTGCCGGTGGGCACCTGCATACCACCAGCAACATGCTTCGACTGAGTGCATATTGATCTGGTTGGCCCATTCCCACCTTCACAGGGCAATCGCTACCTTCTGACATGCATTGACTGTTTATCTCAGTGGCCAGAGGCGATTCCTATTGCTGCTGCAACAGCATCAACAGTAGCACATGCCTTGGTGATGCTGGATCTCACCCTTTGGAGTTCCGTTGACCATCACCACAGATCATGGAAGGCAGTTTCACTTGGCATTTTTTACACACCTTTGTAACGTGTTTGGTGTCCATCATATCCATACAACGTCCTACCATCCATCTTCAAATGGTCTAGTGGAGCAATTCCAACGACAACTTAAGTCTTCTTTGCGAGCAGTAGGAGATCCAATGCATTGGAGTGAACATGTACCAATGGTTCTCCTTGGTTTACGCTGCTCTGTCAAAGAAGATCTACGTGCCACACCTGCCAAGATGTTGTATGGAACTAATCTGTGTCTCCCCAGTGATTTCTTTGCTGGGGAGACAAGCACTTTGGCTGTCGGTGACTACATCGTTCAATTGCACTCATCCATGTGTTCTCTCCGGCATCAGCCACCACGAAGGCCTCATGCACATCCTATCTTTCAGTTTCCAGACATGAGTGAAGCCACTCATGTATTCATCCGACGAGGTGCACATGCACATCCATTGCAACCACCATATGAAGGTCCATTCTGTGTGCTTCAGTGGCATGAGAGGTATTTTATGCTTGACATTAATGGTCAAAAAGACAACATGTCTCCCGAAATACTTAAACCTGCTTTCCGATCATCATTTACCATCAATGACCCGCTCTACTCATCCTCTTTTGCTCCTTCACTGGCAGAAACATCACCCTTAGCTGAGAGCACATCACAAGCACCTACACCATCTTCAGCCAACACCACATTTCCAACAGCTACACCATCTTCAGCCAACACCACCTTACCAGCAGCTACACGATCCTCAACTGCAACCACATCACCTCCACCTTCACCTGTCTTAACTCATTCACGTGCAGCACGACAGTGCATTCGTTTTAGTTTGCCTCTGGCTAACTTCTAACAGGGGGTAATGTAGTGGCTCATTTGCAGC
Organism: Trigoniulus corallinus; assembly: GCA_013389805.1. NCBI lineage: Eukaryota > Metazoa > Arthropoda > Diplopoda > Spirobolida > Trigoniulidae > Trigoniulus > Trigoniulus corallinus. The sequence goes on from JAAFCE010009126.1 coordinate 30,354,906, forward strand.
CGCCATGAGGTGACGTCATAAAATTCTCGGCCCTGGAATTTTGGAACGTCAGCATACATCAGCTGGCAGTATGCCATGGCTTGACGTCATGTGGTACTCACGTTGCAGGATTCCAGAGTTTTGATTTTTCTTCGTTTTATTTTGAATTTAAAAATATAGAAAAATTCTGTAAGCTAGTCACTAGTCAGATGTTAGAGTCGACGGTCGAATTTTGTAAGTCATGGTAGCAGTTTTCACATATGTTCCAAGTTCCATTAGATTGTATTAATTTATCATTTTCCTGAGGGATTATTAAATAATTAATTAGTGTCATTTTTTACTCAGGGATATAAAAAGAAAACACTAAAATAGAGAAGTATAGGGAATCAAAGAAGGGCCTGGAGAAGACTTACAATAGTGTTGTTAGACAGGTGGCATGAAAGGTGCTAAGAAGAAAACGGGTAGATAAAGGCCACATTAGAATAGTGCAGGATATGTATGATGGCTCAATCGCTAGGGTTGAGGATGGCTTGGGGTAACACAAGAAGCTTCAAGGTGCAGGTGGGCATGCACCAAGGATCAGCACTTAGCCCATACTTATTTACTGTAGTCATGGATGAGCTGCTGACAGGAGTAGGGGAATTGGCCCCTCAGTGCTTGATATTTGTCGATGATGTGGGAAAGCTTGTCGAATAAGAAGTCAAAGAAGAGCCAAAGCTTGCCAAATAAGAAGTCAAAGAAGAGCCAAAGCTTGCTGAAGAAGAAGCCAAAGAAGAGGCATGAAAGGGCCCATGCCTGTGTCTATGTCTATCTATGGTGTCTATGTAAAACCATGTAATGCTTGTTTAACTGGCACCTGGTGTGGTATCTGGAACGGCACCACCTTCTTGCCCAATGCCCAGTGTGGCTTCCATGCTGGCAGGTCTCCAGTGGATCATTTGATCTCACTGCAGTACGTGAGGCCTATCTCTACAGACCGCACTTGGTGGCTGTCTTCTTTGATGTGGAGAAGGCATATGATAACACATGGCACCATAGTTGGGAAAACACATTAATCCAAGGCACAATTCAAACATTATCATTATTATAACCACATACAACCACGTCTGAACCTGAATATTTAATTAAAGTTAATTTTCTGTTCCACGACCTCGAAGGAAAACAATATTATATACTGTAAATCGGAAGATAACAGATATGTTTAAAATACATTTTTTGTGCTTGATATGATATTGAGTGAGGTGTCCAGTTTATGCTTTGAGTGACTGTATTTAGATAATTAAGTGGCTAAGATGATGAAGTATAGTGGGCAACAAGAAACGGATTCATGCAATGACTCATAGCTAGTGTCAATGCATGCCATCGCATCTTGGTAATACTGTAGGTGTTCAAGATGATAACAAAATGGACAATTTGTGTTTAAAATATTTTCTTGTGAGCTGCTGTCACAAAACGGATTTAATTAACCCTTGAGCACATACATGTGATATTCATTGCACCCCACCAACTTCCCAAATGTCGCCACCCCACCATGTTCCCAAAATTGTCGAAGTTAACAGCACCTTTTACTATACCCTTTCAGGTCATTTTTCATTATATTACCTGGGGTGTTGCTAACACCCCACTATGTGCTTGAGTTTTCAATATTTTAACACTTTCCTTACTGCCAGCAACAGACTGAACTGTATTCTGTCCACTGCATATTTCTCACCAGCAGAGCCAGTGCAGGCTTTTGTGGGGCTAGGTGTGAGAAGTTTCTGGGGCTAAATGTGAAAAGTTTATGTGTTTAGGGGATATGAAACCCATATGTGGTAAGTGTGAAAATACCTCAAATAATTCATAAGGTAAATAATATCATTTAATTTTATATATTATGTAGTTATGGAGAGGGGAAGAGGAGCCCGTCATGTGAATTTTAGGAATGCAGGTGGTGGTTGGTAGTACCCGAGGCAGTGGGAGGCCGACGCTGAAGTGGGAGCAGGTTGGCCATAAGGATGTGGCAGTGTATGGGGTGGATGGGATCCAGGTGAGATATAGACAGGCGTGGAGGGCTAAAACCCACAGACAGAATAAGGGTATGCAACTCCTAACCCTTTTTCCCGCCTATGGCAGGGTCGGGTACCCATTTGTCCCTCTGAATGGACACAGGGTGATATATTGGTCATAGTTTTTCTCTGCAGCCGGATGCCGGCCAAAGCTGCACCCCTACGCTTATTTATCGTCGGTCTAGTGTTCGTTGGGGAATGCTACTGACGCGAGGGGGCGAGCTCCTACACCTGGAAATTTTGCCTCATCAACCCGTAGCGTAGTAGAGAGGGTTCATTTACGTGCAAGTGCCATCGTACACTCACACGGGAACTCGGTTTTTACTTCTCATCCGAAAAAAAAACACACTCGCGGCTTCTCTCTCACCCGAAAGAAGTCGGCCCACCGCAGTCTAGTATCGCACCTAGAACTACTGGCGTAGTTGCCGAGCGTGCTAACCACTACGGCGGGTACAGAATAAGGGTGTGATGATGTAGTTATGTCTTTATTTCAACTAATTTTTTGTTTGCTACTTAAAAAAGATATAAAAATGTACCTGTTGAAAGCTACTTGTTGACATTCTTCTTAAAAGCATTATTGTTACATTTTTCCGACTCCAACTCCTAACCCTTTTCCTGCCTATGGCAGGGTCGGGTACCCATCTTGTCCCTCTGAATGGACACAGGGCGATATATTAGTCAGTCTTTTTTCTGCAGCTGGTTGCCAGCCAAAGCTGCACCCCTACGCTTATTTTGTAATCCTTTGTGATGGACACGTTGTGAGACTTTTCATGCAGCCATTCTAGCCGTTCCACCCCAACACCCCCAGGGAGGTCCTGGGGCCTCTAATGTGGGGCTTCCCCAAACCCGCGTTCAGTGATCCAGTGCTGGATATGCCAGTATCACGTGTCTGCCACCCTTCACCTGATCCCCACATAAACCACAGCCCTCCTATCCACCTGTGATCTTTGCCATTCTCTGGGACCCAGCTCTTGCTCAAAACCAAAGTGAGCCCTCCCACGAATTGTCATAGATTTCCTCCTTCTCTATCTTAAGCTTTTTCCCCATACACCCTCAATTTTCCCTAACCCCTACTTTGTCGTGTACTAATCTTTGCATTGTTGTTGTCTTCTCCTCACCCTCCCCAGGTTTCAGTTTTATATCTTCTGTGTTATCCTGTTTACTCTCCTCTCTCAGTTGGTAGACACCCTCATGTTGTTTACCCATGCATTCACCTGGCATACTGGATTTTTGAGCTGCACTTTCCCTTTTTCCACTTCTACCCATTTTCCCTTCTGATGGTATCATTGGAATGATACCATCATACATTCTTTTATTTGATCGCTCAATTGAATGAACAAGCCACAACTTCTGGATTTTAGTGTAAGATGGGAGAAAGAGTGTGGAATATTCGTGGACTTCATCATGAAGCGTTTTGTTATGTTAAGGGTAATCCAACAGTTTTTTCGTCCAAATAAATTGTTCGCTATGTGGGGGCATGTTTATCACTGCTTGAGGATAATTTCACAGCCAATAATTGTCAAGGGGATTTCACAGGTAATTTGGACAATTTCATAGGTGATAATTGTCTGAAAGTGTTCAGAATGCAGACAGTCAAGAGGTGGTAAAGTGCTGGCGACTGTCTGAAATTGAGACACTTTCAAATGTGAAATTATTGTTTGTTGGGCACACCTTTGGACAATTATAACGTCTGAAATTCTCCGAATTACCTTTGAAATCACCTGTGACAATTATTGGCTGTGAAACTATCATCAAGTGGTGATAGGGTTTGCCATACAACAACAATTCATTTGGACCACTAAACTGTAGGATTACATAGGTTAAGTTTTGTTAGGCTACGTTATGTAATGTAAGATTTACAGTGGATCAAAAAAGTATTGGCAAGGGGTGTTTTTTGTAATAAACTTGAAAAATAGTTGATGTAAAAGAAAAGTGAAATATACATTATGTTCACAATACCTTATTACAACATCGGTCAAAAATTCATTCTTTTATATCAAGAGAGTTTTAAAATAAAACAAATAAACTGAAAATCACAGGTCAAAAAGTATTGGCAACCCTGAACTGTGTACATTTTGCAATGTACTAAACATATTTAAATTAATATTATTTAAGTGTAAGGACTTTAGACATGCTAAACAAGTATATTAGTTAGTGTTATTTTGATAGTTGATTTGATATGTTCAAAATGTCTGGCAAAACACGTGAACTGGCAGTGGTTGGGAGAAACAACATCATTTTGCAGAGAAAACAACGATTAACTTATAGACAAATTGGAGAAAACTTAAATATTAGTTTATTTACAGTAAGTGTAATTAAAAAGTATAATGAAATGGGCTCAACTGAAAATGCGCCAAGGAGTGGCCCTCCACATAAACTTTCTGAATGCAAGAGAAGAGAGGCAGTTCGGTATGTGCAGAACGAACCAAAAAGCAGTGCTGCTGACATTGGGAAACACATTGCAACAGTTTCAGAGACTGTAGTGAATCCACAAACTGTAATAAACATCCTACATCAAAGTCAGTATGTTGGAAGAACAGCAAGGAAAAAACCCTTCATATCTAAAGCTAACCAGCAAAAAAGACTCAAGTTTGCTATGGAATATTTAAATAAAGAAGAGGAGTTTTGGAACCATGTGATTTTTTTTCTGATGAGTCTAAGTTTAACATTTTTGGATCCAATGGAAGACAATATGTCTGGAGAAAGAAAAATCAAGAGTTCTTACAACAAAATCTACAGCCAACTGTCAAACATGGTGGTGGGCATGTTATGGTTTGGGGATGCATGTCATCCAAAGGCACAGGAAGTTTGCACCTTATTGAAAGCATAATGACAGCAGATGTGTACATTGATATTTTGCAGTGTAATTTAAATTCTAGTGTTCAAAAGTTTGGGTTGAAAAGAACATTTGTGTTTCAGCAAGACAACGAACCCAAACATACTGCCTGAAAAACTAAAGAATGGATGTGGCATTATGCACCTCGTTTGCTGAATTCACCACCACAAAGTCCAGATTTCAACCTGATTGGAAATTTATGGAGAATTTTAAATATCAATATTAGAAAAAGGAAAATTTCTTAAAAAGAAACATTAAAAACTGCTCTGATAGAAGAGTGGGGAAAAATCTCTCCAAAAGCAACAAAAACATTAGTAAATTCCATGCCAAAATGTTTACAGGCTGTAGTTGAAGCTAAAGGACTACACAGTAAATATTAAATTACATACACAATTAATTAAATGCATTTAAACAAATGTGAATTGTACTGTTGCCAATACTTCTTTGACCTGCAATTTTTAGTTTTTTTTTCTTTTATTTTAAAATTCTCTTGATATAAATAGATTAAATTTTGACAAACGTTGTGATAAAGTATTGTAAACATAATGGATATTTCACTCTTTTTCTATAATAACTATTTTTCAAGTTTATTACATAAAACACCTCTTGCCAATACTTTTTATTGGATATTAGCAGTACCCAGCTTTCCCGAGCGACCACCCATGTCAGTACTAACTGGGCTTGCGTTGCTTAACTTCAGTGATCAGACAAGAACTGGTGTGCCCAACGCAACTCACCGCTCCCGGTAAAGTTTGGAAAGGTTATTTTGAGGTTAAAGTTAGGTTGCATGATGGTATGGTATCCGTACTTCATTTGATATCGAATTTTGCAAAATGGAAGCCATGGCTTGTTCGAACAATCAAACGAACGAATGCATGATGGGATCGTTCCAATTTGCATTGAATTCTACAGACTGGGTAAAATGGGAAAGCGTATCCGAATCGACATGCCTCCGAATCTTTCTTCTGTAGTCCCCATATTTTGGTGTGGATTGTTGGGATTGTTTGGTGGAATGGTGGGATTGTTTCCCAAAATTAAATTTCCTATGAATTATTGGCTGCCGAATTATCTTTGCTAAGTACCTTTACAATGGTCTTTACTTTCGGTGTTTTGGTCCCCCGGCCTTCTCACCTTCGGCTCGAAGGTCTCCTCCCAGCGAACAAGATACATATCGATTCTGTGAATGATCTCGTGTAGCCACGAATATCCCACTTTTATGAATCTCGCTACTATTATTAAAAATATTATTATTATTATTGAAATCCATTCCATCACATCATAGCAATTCAAATCGTACTGTTATCTTGTAGTTACTAGCTGAAATAAAATGAAGAATAAAGGACCAAAACAATGCAAAAAATTGGAAAATTAAAACGTTTATTTCTATAAAAATACAATAAGAAATTTAAGAAATTCAAATGAGAATCAAAATTCAAATAAAACCATCCACCTTCTCCTTGTACCCTGGTTGAACACTTGAAATTTGATATCCCTGGAAAGAACTAGAAGAATGGCTAAAAAGGTTTTAACCCCTTTTAAAGTTTGACCCTGAAAGTAATAAATTATATAACTTGACAAGATTCAATTCGAAGAAATGAGTAATAAAAACAAAGCGCAATTCTTTTGCGCAAGTACATTAAAAACTCCTAACACCTACAAGAAAGAGAATCCCTTCTCAATGACTCACCTTTCCCTGTCTTTAAAAACTCCCACCACCCACAAAAATATATGAAATTACATAAGTAATTGCCTTACTAAAAACTCCCAAGTCCCTTAGTCCCTAAAAAGATCCCCAAGTTCCTAAAAAAAGATCTCACAGATAACAACATGAACATGCACAGACAAATTCATTTTTTATAAAGTAATAAAATTTTTATGGGAATAAAAACTAATCTGGGATTGGATAAACCCAAGAAAGGAAGGTCAAAAAAGAGTATAAAAAGGAAGAAATTAAAAGAAAAATCAGCATTCCAGCAATCGAGAAGAAGAAAGACAGACCGCTGGTCAAAAAGAACTTTCAACCGACAGACAAAACGAAAAACATCAAAGAAACTCTTATGCAGTGCAGTGAAGTGACTAACAAAGTGAAATAATTTGTGTAAAGATAAAAAGAGAAAAAGAACAGCAAAAACAGTAAGAAATAATAAAAGATAAACTTTTACTCATCAAGTAAACACTTCAAGGTCAGCCATCTTGACGACGCCATTACAGGAAGGCAACGCTATCTACTACCGCTCAACAGTGTTACAAAGTAAAGGTAGGAGACAACCATGTATTCCTTCTCACCATTAACGAAAATCCCTAAGTTGGGAAAAATGACAGAAAAAGCATTTAAAGAAATTAAATGGAGGAAAAGGAATGAATATTATGAGAAGAAATATTCTTTTAAAGAGTTTTAAGAATAAAAACTCCATATGAAAAATATTATTGTTTAATTACAGTTCAACGGAAAAGGAAAAACGAAATTGATTAACTCACTCTACAAAATAGAATTGATTCTTATTAATTGATACTGATATTATAATTGTATCGTTTTTATTAGAAAATATTTGCTTAATAGTATTCAATATAATTGAATTATTATATTTCATTGTAGAACGCTTTTATGTTTTTATTAACTGGATCCAGATTAGATAATATTATGTTTATTTGAATTATTATTATGTTTTTATGTATGCACTTGAATCACATCAAATGTAATAATTAGAACGTTATAATCACTTATTTTAATCTGCAAAATAAAGCAATAATTTGTATTTACCCTTAAAGATTGTGGGTTGGAACATTTTTACATTTGGGATACTGTTATCCTCTACTATAACCGAGTACAACCTCGCAACGAACCTTACAAATTTTAAAGTTATATTCTGGTCTTCAAATTATTTTTGAAAGTTAAAATTATACTAACCAGAAGATAACAGTACGGGGTGGCATACACCACTGTAATACGCATTAGCCAATAGTAGAGGACTGCGTTTCATAGCCACGCCCAGCATAAAAGCCGTCTGTAGAGCGACCGATATAACAATTATGCCGGTATGCTAACTTACTAATCCCCCTGCATGTCGCCGTGATGTTCGGATACTTTTTACACTCACTGTATGTGCTTGAAGGTTAAAAGTAGCCCATAAACGGAAGAGCAGACACTGCGTTTTGTAAGATTTGTGCACTTCCAAATTGCAACCGCCATTGCAAACACTATCGCGCCGACTACTGACTACTGACAGAAACATTCCGTTGTATGTTATGGAGCTCTGGTTACACGGGTTTGACTTTTAGTGAGTGTTACATTATCCTGTTTACTGTTAATGGGCGCAGTCGGTATTTGATAGACGGCGAAGAAAATTTGAGTTTTTTTTTTGACGGGGTATATTGAACTAAAATGATTTTGTTGGAAATTAACAACCGAATCGTGGAAGATACATTGAATCTAAAATTCAAAAATGCTGTCAGCGGGTAAGAGAAGCTTTCCAATTTGTTATTGCCATGCGTTTACAAATGCTGTTCCTGGTACCGCAGTTCCTCTCATGCTCTTAGGTATTCTACATCCCTGAATTTGTAGTGTTATTCATATTCGAAAATCCGTAAAAATATTAGAAATAAAATAAGCTATCCTTGATTTTCATTTTAACTTGTGTTACTCCTTATGATTACCCGCACTTTGTATCATTAATATGGATGGTTTTTTAACTGGCCGGATGCTAATGACATGACACTTTCATTTTTATCATAGCGTTTTTATTCATGCGCCGTTTCTATCGTTGATGATTCAAATGAGAGCCGAAGTTTTTTGTCATTTAGTCCTTTTGTCATTAGAAACCTTCACTTTCAACAATATACAGTGTTTCATATACAATACAGTAATACCTCGCTTAACTTTACCTCCGTTCATCATCATCACCTCACCCTTCTCCCGCCTGAGGCAGGGTCGGGTCTGCGGGTTCTAATCCTCCACTCCCGCCTATCCTCCACCGCACAGGCCTCCATGTCCTTTTGCACCACCTGCTCCCACGTCCGTTTTGGTCGTCCTCTACTTCTGGTGCCCCTAATTACCTTCAGTCCCACAATGGACCTAGTAAGCTCCTCCTTACCTCTCCTCATCACATGCCCATACCACCTCAATCTATTCTCTTTCATCTTTTCTGCAATATCTCGCACCCCCAAGCTACCTCTAATGTAATCGTTTCTAATTCTATCAGCTCGCGACACCCCACTCATGTAGCGTAGCATTCGCATCTCAGCCACTTGCATTTGCTTTTCATGGTTCTTCCTAACTGCCCAACACTCTGATCCATACAGCATAGCTGGCCTAACAACGGGTCTGTAAACTTTGCCCTTTAGCTTTATTGGGACTCGGCGGTCACACAAGGCCCCACTTGCCTGTCTCCACTTCAGCCATCCTGCATTAATCCTACGGGTCACATCGGAATCTATTTCCCCATTGCTCTGGACAACTGATCAAAGATAGCGGGACTCTTGCACCACTGGAACCCCCACAATGAATCTCACCCCCTTGCCCATGACCACTAAAATTGAAAGCTAGGTACTCAGTCTTCTTCATGTTCACCCTAAGGCCCCCTCCTTCCATTGCTGTCTTAATGTCTTGTAGACCCTTTTGTGCATCTTCCCTGGACTCCTCAAGCCTTCCCACATCATCTGCAAATGCCAGACACTGGGGGGCCCATTCCCCAATTCCCGTCAGCAGCTCATCCATTACTAGAGTGAATAAGCATAGGCTAAGCGCTGACCCTTGATGCGCACCCACCTGCACAATGAAGCTAGCAGTGTTTCCCCATGCTGTCCTCACCCTAGTGATGGAACCTTTGTACATATCCTGCAGTATCCTAATCTGGCCTTCATCAACCCCTTTCTTTCTCAAAACATTCCACACAACCTGTCTTGGGACACTATCATATGCCTTCTCCAGGTCAATGAATACTGCATGCTTGTCCTTGTTTGCTGCTCTATGCTTTTCTATCATCTGTCGCAGAATAAAGATTGGTTCCATGGTGGACCTACCAGGCATAAACCCAAATTGGTTTCCCCAGACACTAGTTTGGTCTCTGAGGCGACGTTCTATGACTCGCTCCCACAGCTTCATAGAATGGCACTTCAGCTTTATGCCCCTATAGTTTCCACAGTCCTGGGCATCACCTTTTCCCTTGAACAGTGGAACTATCCAGCTCTCTCGCCATGCAGATGGCATCTCATCACCATCTGCTATTTTATTGAAGAGCTTCCCTAGCCATGTAATACCAGTGGTCCCCAAGATGTGCCAAACATCCATTGGGATCCTATCAGCGCCTACTGCTTTTTGACTTTTCATCTTTTGAAGGGATTGGACTATCTCATCTGCCCTCACCCTGTCCACTGCCTGTGGAGTTTTTGGGTTGCTGTCTGTGCCCATTGCACAGGTGGCAGTATTTAAGAGGCCACAGTAGTATTCCTCCCACCTTTTGACTACCTGTGCAGGTTGGAAAAGGACCCTACCATTGGCATCCTTGACCGTTATAGTTCTGGTAATGTCCTTACTAGTTCTATCCCTTGTCTTGGCCAATCTAAAAATGGCTTTCTCTCCTTCCCGTGTCCCCAACTTTTCATATAGGGCCTCATACTTCATGTGTTTGGCCAGGGCAATGGTCCTCCTGGCGTTTTTCCTTGCCTGAATATATTCTGTCTTTGAAACCTGATCCCCTATTTCCCTCCATCTATGGAATGTTGCCTTCTTCAGTTTGATGGCATTTTCCACTTCCTCATTCCACCACCATGTCTGCCTACCCTGGTAGGTGCCACCTATTCTACCCATACCTAGCAATGTCTCTCCACATTTCCTAATCTTCCTAGCAACCCTGCCCCACATGGCATTAGCTGACCCCTCCCAGTCCCAGTCTACCTGACTGCAAACCTTCTGCTGAAATTCATCTGCCATGGTGGGCAACTTCCACCACCTAATGACTGGTTCTCCTTTCCATGTATTTTTCTTAACTATCCCCTTAATAAGTAGTTCTGTCATCAGCAGCTTGTGGCCACCGTCCTTCTTAAAATCTTCACTGGGTAATGCCCAGCAATCCTGGATCTCTGTGTCCTGTGTTGCTTCCCCACCATGAAAAAGTCTATCTGGGACCTCCCCTGAGGTGACTGGATAGTGATTAGATGCTTTTCCCTCTTCCTGAACCATGTATTGGCCAATGCAAGGCCATGAGCTCTTGCTGTCTCGAGGACCTTCTGCCCCTGCGGGTTGATTTTCCCATACCCACATCCCCCACATACCTCCTCATAACCCAGTCTATCCTTTCCCACATGTGCATTAAAGTCACCCCCAATAATTAGTCTCTCATTTCCCTTGCCCTGACTAATGGTGGTGACTACTGACTGTACCACCTCATCAAAATCATTCCAAAAGTCTGCTTTGAGTGTTTCACCTAGGCCTGGTTGGGGGGCATATACACTTATGAGGTGGAGCGCTATACCCTGCCAGACTACAGTAACTAGCATTAACCTACTACTAATTCTCTTAACTGAGGTGACCCCATGCTGCAATTCGCTATTTAATTCAATGCCCACCCCATTTTGTCCCTCTACACTGCCTGCATAGATCAGTTTGAATCCCTCGCCAAGAGCCCTTGATCGATTCACCTTCCACCTGGTCTCTTGGAGGAATGCCACACTGATCTTCCTATGCTTTAGGGTCTCAACTAATTCTCCAGTTTTCCCTGAGAGGGACCCCACATTCCATGACCCTAGTCTCAGTCTAGCCTTCTTATCTGACATGACAGCTCTGACTGAGGGCACCCCAGTCAGGCGCCCAGAACCTGCAGCATTAGAAGCAGGGCTACCTGTGGGGGGGTGCCGTCCTACCCTACAGGAGACACTCATAAGTGATCTTAACATCGCCAAGTGAGCAGCACACACCTCCCCAGCATACACCTGACAAACAAGGAAAGACCTTGTATGTTACATACACAGAAAACAGCCCAAAAAAACCAATACCCAACCTCAATAAACCATATACAGACAAATGATTAGTAACAAATGGACAACAGACGGCAAGACAACACAAAAATATTAAAAAAAAATATTAACAATATTAACTAAAATCAAATTAGAATTAAAAAATTTAACTAATTAATTAATTAAAAATATGAAAAAAACTTCTGTGCTGCAACGGGGTTGGGCTCTGCTGCCAAGCGCCACGTGCGTCTGCTGGAGCAGACGACGTATGCCACAAGAAGAGATCGGTGGGAAAGGATGCGAGGTTAGGCTTAGACAGCCAAACCTCACAGCCGCTTCCCTGACGAGATGTGCTCCACCTACACCTGCAGCCCTACCTGTCCAGGAACTATAAGTTGACGCCTTGAAAAAGGCGGGTTTTTTTTCCCAAAAATAAATCAAGGAAAATATGCTTTGCGTCACAGGACCACACAATAACTGGACCGTCACTGTGTGCCACCTAGTGTCATCCCAACTCCGTTGATGGGTATAATTGTTATATCGGTCGCTCTACAGACGGCTTTTTTGCTGGGCGTGGCTATGAAACGCAGTCCTCTACTATTGGCTAATGCGTATTACAGTGGTGTATGCCACCCCATACGATTTGAAGTGCTATGATGTAATGGAATGGATTTCAATAATAATAATAATAATATTTTTAATAATAGTAGCGAGATTCATAAAAGCGGGATATTTGTGGCTACACGAGATCATTCATAGAATCAATATGTATCTTGTCTGCGGGGAGGAGGCCTTTGAGCTGAAGGCGAGAAGGCCTGGGGACCAAAACACCGAAAGTAAACATCATTGTAAACGTACTTAGCAAAGATAATTCGGCAGCCAATAATTCATAAGAAGTTTAATTTTGGGAAACAATCCTTTACAATGATATCTACTTTCGTTGTTTCGATCCCCCGGCCTCCTCGACTTCGGCTCGAAGGCCTCCTCCCCGCGAACAAGATACATATCGATTCTGTGAATGATCTCGTGTAGCCACGAATATCCTGTTTTAATGAATCTTTTTTTTTATGAATCTCACTTTTTTTTGAATACCGGTTTTGTTTTTAAACTTATATTTCTTTTAAATTTCTATTAAACTTATATTTCTTTTAAATTTCTATTAAACTTATATTTCAACTTATTGAACTAACGTAGTATGGGGGATTGCAAACGCTGCCATAATACGCACTGGCCAATAGGAGCGATCTGCATATATATAGCCACGCCCAGCATCGCCGATAGCAGAATAACACATAAGAGCGACCGATATAACAATTATGCCCGTTAATGATACGTCGAGCAGTTGTGGAGCAAGGGCATGCATACTGGGATTCTGTGGACTTGTCAGTTGTACACGATGTTCGTTATATGTACGTTACATCAAATAAAATGCTGAACAAAAATTGAGTAGAGAAAGGCAATGAAAATGAAAACATCCACTGAAACAACCAGCAGAAGACCTGCCAGTTAAAGTTTTAACGACAAAAATATTGTCTGAGTGAGGTGTCTCATTCTAATTCTAGTTGAATACACTGCAAGCAGCCATGATAGGCCAAATTGACAGTGGAGAGAATGTCTCTCATTTCTAAAAATTTACTCATTCTAAAACCCGAAGGAATTGGCCACTATAATGCCCACTATAATGGCACCTTCTTCCAAAAAGTTCTTCACCTTATCCTCATCAAGAGCATTCCATTGCCAAATGACCCTTGGGAAAAAATGACCAGTAATATGACTGTTTGGGCCCTGATGTCCTTCAGTTTGAACAGATGATCACTTCTCTCCCTATATTCTGCAAAGGATAACCTGCTATCTAGAGGACCCTCATAAACTATTTTCAACAGTCTGCTACACAGCTTAATGCTATCAGATGCCTGCCTCTGACAGAATGAGTCCCACCCTAATTCTCTGATCATGCCTGGCACACTCAATCTGTGAGAGAACCGACTTAGCACAACTCTTGCTGCCCTCCTTTGGAACATTTCCATTTCTCAAGATAGATCTTGCCTAAATGGAAACCAAATTGGACTACAGTTCTCCACAATTGGCCGTACCAGTGAAAAGTAAGCTATTTCTTTTACTTCCTTTGTGCTGTCCCCCAGCACCCTTCTAACCAACCAGATAGCACACCCGTCCTTCCCAATCAATTTGTCAGTGTGCTCCTTCCAGGTGCCCCAAGTGTTTAAGACAACTGCAAGGTGCTTGTGGGTGCCAACCCTTTCAACCCTCACACCACCTATGCTATAAGAAAAACCAACCTGCGTGTTGGACCTGCTTATTCTATGAAAGGTACATTTGTGCAGGTTGAATGGAAACTCCCACTTTCTACTTCAATCATACATCTTGTTTAGGTCTTCCTGCAGTGCTGTGCAGGAAGACAACCCTTCTTCCGTCACCCTTGCCATGCATGTGTCATCTGCAAACAACTCTAGATAGGATTTTATATCAAGCCCTATATCATTAACACAAAGTATATATAGAGTTAAGGTCCTAATACGCTTCCCTGGAGTACCCTGCTAGGGACCCCTAGATTTGGTAGATTATCCAAAAATGATCCAGATTTTGCGTGAAGTTGTGCTATTCAAGTGAGTCATTATGAGAAAGGAAGAGACAAGCAACACAATCAACCCTTGATAAATTCCTGTCAAAAATTTAAAATCGCCAAAACTCGTCAGTTTATTTATGTATTATACTTCAAAAATTTGTCAAAGAAAGCTGTTTTTAACCCTCAAACGACAAGACTACGTGTTAGGACAATTTAAACAAGTAGGTGTCATGTATGACACCTACCTCTTTTTGGTTTCTTTATTACCCAAAATTAATTACATTTTCACTAAAATAGTTTGAATGATTGCAGACTACAATATCCCATTTGAAAATGCTGAAATAGGATGCAATTTTTCAATGCAGTAAAGTTTAATTGCATTTTAGTGCATACAAAGGTTAACAAAAACATGAAGGGTGAGGACACTTGAGCTGTCTGGACAACCATAGAACTTTATATGTTCACCACAGATGCTTCTTTTGCATTTACAGCAATGCTTGGTACCTCTGCGATTTTTTTTTGTAATCACAGAATGCACATTTTCCTAACCTTCTTGACGATTGGGATGTCGCAGGCTGAAGAAATGAAAAGTGGAGACATATAACTACCTCTATGTGCAGCTCGAGAGTGGGTAGAAGGGTATATGACGTGTGAGATTGTGTCAAAGGTGATGCAGAGAACATATGTTCAAATAAAGACTGTAGGTGTCTCACATGACAAAGACTAGTCGTTTGAGAGTTAATTGTTCCTATTTATTAATTATAAATAAAAAACGAAATGTATTTTGTTTTTCAATTTAGTAACCTATCCCTATTCTTCACGTGTTATTTCTTCCATTAACGTTGATTCGGGTAACAACGTTTTCAAGGAACACATCCGTAACATTAAACGAGGTATTACTGTATTTGTGATGAGGAGGAGCTTATTAGGTCCATTATGGGTCTGCATGTGATTGGGGCACTAGTGGTAAGGGAAGACCAAAACGGACGTGGGAGCAGGTCGTGCAGAGCGACATGGAGACGCGTTGGATGGAGAGGGACTTGGTGGAGGATAGGCGAGAGTGGAGGATAAGAACCCACAGACCCGACCCCGCCGTAGGCGGGAGGAGGGTGAGATGATGATGATTTCCACATACATACAGTATATGGTTGAAAGTCTGAATCTGCAGCCTTTTAACCTGCCAACGAAGTTATGAAGTGTTATTTTTCCCAGATCATAAGTATACTTTTAAGTTTGGTACAATTTAATATGCGTTGATGTCATTTCAGGAAGAAACCAGAAGCAATTGACATTACTTTAGCAGGTTAGTGATAATTACCGATCTTTCATCAGCATTTCCAATTTGTGGGTGTGACACCTGTGTATTTTGTGGAATTAAGTTTAATTGTACTCTTGCTAGATTTTGATGGAGCATTATACCACATTTCAAGTATTGAAGGTCAAAAAACGAAAATTCGTGTAAGTTGAACGTTGGTTGTATGTGGCAAAATTAAATATTGAAACGTTGCAATAATTATTTGTCTGTTTGATTCAGGTTAGCATCGCATTGAAGTTTTACAAGGAATTACAAACGCACGGTGCTGATGAGGCGAGTTATTTAACCCTTGATCACAAACGAGTAGTCTCACAGACTACCCAAGTTGTTCAAAATGTTCAATTTCAGCCCTTAAAAATTATGGATTGCTTTGAAACTTCGTGTAAATTCCAAATTTTTGTAATGTATCAATTTCACATTGTCATCGTTTTCATTTGCAGCTTCCATGTATATATGAATTTAATCCTAGATTACTAATGCTTGCTTTGGAGTTATGCCTGGTTCCGTATACCCACGCGCTAACGCTATTACCATTGAATCAGACGACACAGCACAAAAAATGTTGACGTCACACTGCTACTTGGGGTGTCGAAGAGCAGCTATGCGTGACAGTAGTTGAGTTGACCAGTGGTCGACTCACATAGCGTCCCGCACGTCACGCTGCGTTCTGATTGGCTGGCGGTTGAGCTGTCTGCTTGAAAAATGGCGGAGGATAATGTAAGACATGACGGCGGCGTGCGGTGACTTCAAATAAAGCGCTGCACTTTAGGAATTGCGCTGGCGGTCCTTCATAACGCACTAGCACAAAACGTCATCAAAATGTCATCAGTGGCGACGTGATTAGCGTTGAAGTGTGGTGATACAACTAGGCATTACATGGTTGTTAAACAGTAGCTGAGAGACTACGAAATTTATTACAATTACACGATATGTCCAATTAATGGATTTTAAGACTATTACATTGATACATGTTTGTAGAATTAATATTAACAATTTTATTAATGTTCACATTCCAAATATATTCCTCCTTGATGGTTGCAACACATAGGCCTCAAATACCATTTGCATGAATACCTGGTCATAAGCTTAATTGTTGATGGGTAAAATGCACATATTCTGGCATTTCTACTTTCTAATGCACAAATGGATGGATATAGTGCAAATTCCCCTAAAATTTGCTTTAGTGACATTTTCAATGGTCAGGATAAGCTCTCCATTCCTAAGCATTTTCTCAACCACAGTTTCATGATTTTGAAACGCTGGCAGCGGCAAATTGTGTTAGACACACCAGTTCTTGTCTGACCACTGAAGTTAAGCAGTGCAACCCCAGCTAGTACTGACATGGGTGGCCACTTGGGAAAACTGGGTGCTGCTTGGGAAAGCTTGGTAATGTGGGAAGGTGAAAAACATTAGGGAGTGTAGTTGAAGGTGGTATGAGCATGTGATGAAGAAAGAATGGAGGAGGAGCTTGTGAGGTTCATTATGGGGATACAACTCTGGGCAGAGGAAGACCAAACCAGAAGTCGGGGCAGGTTGTATTTCAAGGTGTAGTTGGGTGAGCAGGGATCTGGTGTGGGATAGGCCAGAGTGGAGGGCTAGAACCTGCAGACTGGGAATTTCTATATTTTGCTGCAGCAAGAAAATATGTTTGCATCTGATAAGTTCAAGAAATATGATGTAGTACATTTGCCACGATTAACTCTGAATCTATGAAACCTGACATAGTATTTGATGAGATGTGCAGTGCCATGAGTTGTAATACAAAACCATGCAGGGCGCCATGATGTCTAGTTTTTAGCACGTTGAATGCAACAATGGTAAATTGCTGTATAATATATTGCCACCATGCCATTACAAAACAAACATATACCTATAGAATACTTCATTTGTTAATATTGATCTTAAGCAAACCTTCTTAAAGAGGTATTATAATATGCCAACTTTATCCTGCCCCTACAAAGTGCCTTCATCCTGCAAAACAAGAAAGAGAAGAATATTCTCATTCCGTCCCAACAGAATAATGCCAATTACAACGATTTGTTGCCTGTAGTGCAAAACGCCTATGTGTGGGGATCTCAAGGCAGAAGTATGCATAGAATGTGCATCCAATAAAAAATGCTTTAATTTTGCCTGTGTATGTAGATGCATTTTTTAACACTCACTAAGTCAAGTAACTATTTTTCTAAGAAAAATAAGCTTTTGTAGTTCGTGGTCTGATAGACTACTTACTACTCGTTTGTGATCTAGGGTTAAAAATCATTTTCTATACCTATATGACCAGATCGTATGTACAATATTTTATGCAATTAACCCTGTTTATTAAAAAAACGCTCACAAAGCTAATGCAGTTTTGGTTTAGACGTACGCCTTTATGAACAATGTCCACATCAGTTTAGTTTCAGGAGATTCTAAAGGTGTATGACGTGTAAAAGCACTTATGCATGTGTTGAAACGTTTGTAACAATTTTTTTTGTGAATACCCTTTTTGAGATTGTTTTTCATTGTTGAAGGGCACCCACGATATGGTTGCCCCAAATCACTGTTTTCTGTACTATGAAGCTAGTCTATTTTGCAAGTTGTCACAATCCTGTGGGCAAATCCATTTATTTCTATTACTTAATTACTAATGTTGACTATAGAGAACAAGTAGAAAAGGGCCTAAACGATATTAGAGAAGCGACGGTGACGTACTTTCTAGGGGCGAACTGATGAAAAGAGTGCAAGAGAAAAGTACTTAGGATCAACGTTCCAAAGCAACAGGGGGATAGACTCTGGTGTGACCCATAGAATCAATGGGGATGGTTGAAGTGGACAGCGAAGTGGAGTCCTGTTGAAAGGGAAGTTTTACAGGGCAGTGGTTAGACCACCTATCCTATATGGATCAGAATGTTGGGCAGTGAGGAAGTGCCACGTTAATAGAATGCAAGTAGCCAAGATGCAAATGGTGTGGTACATGAGTGGGGTCCAAGAGCTGATAGAATGAGGATTGAGTATATTAGCAATAGCCTGGGTGTTGTGAACATTGCCAAAAAAAGTGAAGGAGGGTAGGTTGAGGTGGTTTGAACACAATGAGAAGAGGGGAGGAGGAGGTTGTTAGGTCCATTTCAGGAATGCCGGTGGTCAGAAGCTCCTGGGGCAGGGGGAACCAAAGTAGACGTGGGAGGAGGTTGTCCATAAGGATATGGTAGTGTGTGGGGTGGATGAGATCTGGTGGGAGATAGGCGGGAGTGGGGGGCTAGAACCCACAGACCTGACCTTGCACAGGTGGGATAACATCATTACTAATGTTGTACAAATATTTATATTAATATTTAATAATGATCCTTGTCATAATCAGATCTGGTTTGAATTTACAGTTACTGAGGCGAGAGTACGGCACACTACTAACTACACCAGAAGAAGGTTTTTTAAAAAGCTTCCTTCTTATTCTTGAAAAATATTTAAGAATAATGTTCATTTTGTATGCTATCGTTAAGGCTATAATGTGACATTGTTGTTTGACCTGGAAACCATTCCTGCTGACTATGAGGAATTAATCAGAAAGGCTGGTCTTCTAAAAAGGAATTGCTTTGCATCTGTGTTTGAAAAGTATTTTGAATTTCAAGAACAAGGACTTGAAGGACAAAAAAGAGCTGTAATTCACTACAGAGATAATGAAACGATGTAAATATTTAGCAGATAATTTCCACTTCATATTTACTCAGGAATACTTCACTTTTTTTATCAATATCTGTTAGGTATGTGGAGGCAAAAGCAGATCGGGTTACTGTCGTGTTTAGCACAGTCTTCAAAGATGAGGATGACGTAATCATTAGCAAAGTTTTCATGCAGGTTCTTATTAACCTCTGTGTTCACATCAAAAGATTGAATTTTGCCCGAAGTTATTCGCAAATTTTGTTTTAGGAATTCAAGGAAGGTCGACGAGCAAGTCATACTGCTCCACAAGTTCTCTTTAGTCATCGTGAACCTCCTCGTGAACTGCAAGATACTGATGCATGTGTGGGTGACAATATAGGTTATGTGACGTTTGGTAAGACTCAGTATGTGCACGATTGAGATAATAAGTAATTTCAGCTTTATAACTAACAGTGCATTTTGGTTTTAGTCTTGTTTCCTAGACATACAAATAAAGAGGCCAGAAACAATACCATCAATCTCATTCATATTTTTCGTGACTATCTACATTATCACATCAAATGCTCCAAGGTAAGAAGACTCTGTTCAATAAATTTCTGTTGTCGTTGCATTTGCTTCTGTTATATAAACCAACATTTTATAGCGTTTTTGCCACAGGCAATTATTTGTGCACAAGGAAAGCGTGAAGCTTTTATATGATGTAACCTTTGTTTATTATTTCATCATTACTCCTTATATTCTAATTCTAATCAACTACACTGCAAGTAGCCTTTTCTTTGGCCAATATGGCAATGGACAGACTAACTCTCAATCCTACTTTTGATACCATAATACTCCTAAAACCCTAAGCCAGTGGTGGCGAACCTTTTTTTGAAAATGGTCACAATAACACGAAAAAAGAGCAAAAAAGTTGTCCGTGGGTCAGTTGCAATCACTATTTAATTGAATGTATAAAAAATTATTATTAATAATGAATATATTAGTTTATTAAAGTAGCAAATAGAGAACATCAGCATAATGCCCTTATCCCAACTGTGGCTGGGTCGGATCTATGGGTTCCAACCTCCAGGTCCCCGTTCAACCCACACACTATGATACAATAAACTAGATGTGATTCACGTTCGGGTGGGTCACTTAAAATTACACAGCGGTTCACTTTGTGACCCGAGGGTGACAGGTTCGCCACCAATGTCCTAAGCTATAATTCAGGTGCATCCCCACTCACAATACTAGCAATGGTGGGCTGTCGTTTGATGAAGCTCTCCACTTTATCCTCTCCAAGGCCATTCCATTGTCAAATGGCCCTTGGCAGAAATGACCAGTAGTGAGTCTGTCTGTGCCCTAATGTCTTTCAATTTATATGAATGATCCTTTCTCCCCTTATATTCGTCCACGGACACACTTCCAGCCAGAGGTCCATTACATGCAAGCAGCAGCAGTCTGATACAAAGGCAGATTGTGTGGGATATACACCTCTGCCTTAGTGTGCCCAGCCCTAGTTCCCTAATCATGACAGATATTCTCTCCCTGTGGAGTAGAATTCTTGCTGCTCTCCTTTGGATCCTTTCAACCTCCCAAGATAAGTCCTGGCTGAAGGGAAACCAAATTGGACTACCATACTCCAAAATTGGGCATACCATTGAAATATATGCTGTTTATTTTACCTCCTTTGTGCTGTCCCCCAGGATCCTACTAATTAGACGGAGGAATTGACCAGCCCTCCCAATCACTTTACCAATATGATCCTTCCAATTACCTTGACTATCTAAAATAATTCCAAGGTGCTTATGGGTCACAACCCATCAACGTTGCCCGTCTCAAATAAAAAAAAACTTTTTTTATTTTTAAATCTCTTTTATTATTTCACTATGTAATATTGTAGATCAGTAGATTTAAGGTCCAATTTGCTAGAATGGGAGCTGTTAGTGCACAAATTCCAGGCATACACGCTTCAAAATTAAAAAGTTTTGATTTCAGAAATGCATGAATATTTATGCATGAAAGCTGCTGACGCCCCCAAGTAGAGCACAGTATGCTCATGTGTGCACTGGCATAGCATGCCAGCTGCGAATTTGAGCCTTCACAGGTCTTCAAGCATAAAGCCTGGTTCCCTGGCACATGACACCAACGAGAATAGCGCTCAAGCAGACGACAATCCACATAAACTGATGACGTAGTTACACTACCATTCTGTAAAGGAAGCGCGAAATCAATGGTGAAGTGGAGTTGAGAGTTAGTTAACCGCATTTGTTGATGGAATGCATCGCTCGAATTTGATTGGCTGTTTTAATTTTTAAATGGTCTTCTGTTTACTTTTCATTGATTTATTTATTTTTTCGGTTTTGGCGCCACCAAACGTTCATATTGAAAACTATTCATCGCTTACATGAATTCGCTCATGCCAGGGAATCAAACCAGGCGCAATTTCTCTCAGCGCCTATGGTTTACGTCATAATTATACTGTCTGCTCAAGCTCTATTCTCGGCGGTGTCACGTGCCAGGGAACTAGGCTTGAGTATATGCGAATAAATTGATGCCAAATGTACACGGCTCTTAAAGCCTGGTTCCCTGTCACAACACTGACACAAATAACACTTTAGCAGACGAAATTCCACATAAACTGATGACTAAGTAACTAACACTGTGAAAGAAGTGCAAAATCAATGGAGAAGTGGGGTTGAGAGTTAGTTAACTGCATTTGTCGATGTAATGGGTCACTCGAATTTGATTGGCTGTTTGAATTTTTCAATAGTCTTCTGTTTACCTTTCATTGGTTTATTTTTTTGGTTTTGGCACCACCAATCGTCCATTTTCAAAACCATTAATTCTTTACATAAATTTGCTCATGCTAGGGAATCACAGTTCAGTGTGTTCAGTTTGGTGTGAATGAGTGAATTGCCCACACACGATCAGTGTGGTGTGTCACATACTTATGTTCCTGCCCCTAATGAGTTTCCTGACATGTCCATGCAGTGCTGGCACAGGCTCTTGCGCGACCTTTTCTAGGAAACAGCATTTTACATTTCCTGGCTTCCAGCTTACCGGGTTCTGGCAAACGCATTGAACCCACTGCACAGCAGCCCTATATGTCCAAGCAGTATATTAGATACGCTTCTGCATATATTAGAGGTAGCCTGGGGTTAGTAAACATCGTCAAAAAATGAGAGAGAATAGGCTGAGGTGGTATGGATACGTCATGAGAAGAGGGGAAGAGGAGCTCGTTAGGTGAATTCCAGGAATGCAGGTGGTCGATATCACCCGGGGTAGGGAGAGGCCAAAACAGATCTGGGAAAAGGTTGTTCATAAGTACATGGGAGAAGTGTGTGGGGTGGATGGGGACCTGGTGGGAGATAAACGGGAGTGGAGGACTAGAACCTGCAGACCCGACCCCTCCACAGGCGGGATAAGGCTATGGTGATGATGATGTCCATGCATTGCTGGTGCAGGCTCTTGCAGGGACCTTTAGTAGGAAAAAGCGTTTTACATTTTCATGAGGCCTGCACACTGGGCCCGGTTTCGGCGAACGCGCCAAACCAGCCTCGCGACAGTCTTACATATACATTTCCGGACAGGTCCATGCATGCAGCCTTTTGTAGGAAAAGAAATTTTACATTTTCGTAAGGCGCAGAACCTCTGTTAACGCAGGGTCGGGTTCCAGCGAATGCACTTAATCCGCCTCGCACCAGGTCTGCCAAAAGGGCCCCAATAAAACAGTTATATGGCCAGCCAGGCTATACAGCTCGGAATGTTGGGCAATGGGTTACAAACACTGAAACAGAATACAAGTGGCAGAAATGCAAATGCTGCGGTACATGTCTAAGGTGCAGTACCTGGCAGTGCCGTCTTAACACATTGGCCCGCTGGGCATTTGCCCGGGCGCCCCATGCTAATCTGTGTATGTCAAATGACCACCTACAAATACTGGTGAGTGGTTTCAATAGCACACTGATTTGCCCAGGGGTCCCATGCTAATCTGTATATGCCAAGTAACCATTTACACATTCCTGTGTGTTTGTTTGTTGGTGTTTAAGGTCCCGTCAACTACAAGGTCATTTGAGACCCGTCCACTGCATAGTTGTAATGCATAGACTGCACAGACACTACACTAATGTGACGATTATTGGGTATTAGCAGTACCCAGTTTTCCCGAGCGACCACCCATGTCAGTACTAGCTGGGCTTGCGTTGCTTAACTTCAGTGATCAGATGAGAGCTGGTGTGTCCAACGCAATTCGCCGCTCCCCACATTCCTGTGAGTGGTTGTCATAGGGGTCCCAGGAAGCACACTGCTTTGCCCATGGGCCCATAATGCTGTTAAAGCGGTCACACCATGATTGTACTAGCTGGGCTTGCGTTGCTTAATTTTAGTAATCAGATGAAAACTGTTGTGTCCAGCCACTCCCCATTTAACAAACGAGTACAATAGAGATAGCCTGACGGGTGGGGAGCATATGCCCAGGTATTCATGTAAATGATTTTTGGGGCCTACAGTTGACACAAAAAGTATGGAAGCACTAAGATATTCTGTGATTTCAGAATATTTAATTGAATAGAAAGTAAAACGCTCTTGCAATAACAACCCTGGCATAGTTTATGTACTGTAACAAGAATAAAATTGGGGGGGGGGGGGGGGGTAAGAAAGCATTTTCTTGAAATTGAAAGAAAACCAAATTTTTGAAGCCAAAAAAGTATGGAAGCACTAACTCATGACATATAAACAGCAGATATTTCAACTCCAACGACAAATTAAGATTTTGTGTGTAGTATATTGCCTTTCACAACAACTTCCAAACGTCTGGGCATTGATTTCACCAAACATTTTGTGATATTTGTGGAAATTCTCATCCATTCATCTTCCAAGGCAGATTTCAGAATTTGTTTGCCAGTAATGGTCTGTTTTCTTAAATTTTGGTCAAAAAAAACCAAATATGTTCTATAGGGTTAATGTCTGGGTACTTGGGGGTGTTTTCAACTAAAGAGGACCGTTGTAAAGGAGCCACTTTTTTATTAAAGCTGCACATTGTTTAGGATCACTGTCCTGTTGAAAAAGTAAAGGTGCCCTGTAGCCCTAAGTTATTTGCACAGGATTTTAATTTATGGGCCGACACAATTACATATGACCTAGCTATCACATGCCCTTCAAAAAAATCCAGGTTTCCAACTCCACTGTATGCCACACAGGTGGTCATGAGTTAATGCTTCCATACTTTTTTGGCTTCGAAAATTTGGTTTGCTTTCAATTTCAACAAAAATGCTTTTTTACCCCCACATTTTATTCTTGTTACAGTACATATACTATGCAAGGGTTGTTATTACATCAGCGTTTTACTTTCTTTTCAATTAAATATTCTGAAATCACAGAATATCATAGTGCTTCCATACTTTTTGGGTCAACTGTATGTGTTGTGACCTTCAAGGAAAAGATGTTTGGAATGTGAAAATCAATAAAATTGTTGTTAATATTAATTCTACAGACATGTATCAATGCAATAGAGCCTTAAAATCCATTAATTTGACCTATATTGTAATTGTAATAAAATATTGAATTTGGTAGTCTCAGACTACCGTTTAGTAGCCATGTAACTCCAAAACAAGCATTAGTAATCTCGGGTTAACCAAAACAATTTATCCCAAAATGGCGAAGTTAAACAGGTTTTACTGCAGTTAGATGTAGTTTTTACGTTGG
Source organism: Trigoniulus corallinus (assembly GCA_013389805.1). NCBI lineage: Eukaryota > Metazoa > Arthropoda > Diplopoda > Spirobolida > Trigoniulidae > Trigoniulus > Trigoniulus corallinus. The sequence goes on from JAAFCE010009126.1 coordinate 30,379,937, forward strand.
ATAAGGTCGAAATGTAGTGTCGTATGTATGTGTATAGGTTTTCTATATACGTATGGGAAATGAAATTTTATTTCAGGTTTATATTCATTCACGAATGCGCTCGAAGACTTCGGACTTTCTAAAAGTTCTAAACCGCGCTAGACCGGAGCCTGAAAATGTGGAGAGGAAGACATACACGTGAGTTATTTTTAGTTTTATTCTTGAGTGACTTCATAATTTTAGGGGGGTTTGGGTAACCAGGGGTCATGGTTACCCATGGGGGGGTTTGGGTAACGACACTTAAGTTACGCATGCTCCAAACAATTAATTTTATTTGTGGAGCATGCGCACCTTAAATTTCGTCTGCTTATGGGACAAATGGTTATCGGTAACTGTACGCTCAATCTCCCTAATGTAGTCCAGTCATAAAATACGCGAAATTGTTTGCCAAAGATCAAAGTCAAGACTGGCTATTACTCAGTATCTAACCACTTACGGAACTTAACATAGCCCATGAAATTCATCAGGAGAAATCCCGGGAGGGAATTGAAAAATCTAGGATTCCGTTTGTTATGAATTACCCTCACCAGATGACTTGAAATGTCCACAGTAGTCGAGGTCCTAAAGTGACGCTTATACCTTTTGTAATTGTCAGCGTTGACTGGTTTTTGGTTTGTATGCTAATGCATCTTAATCCTGCCCGCTCGGAAATGACAAGCCAACTCAGTTACCCGCAGATGTAAGTCACGCAAGGGCAAATTAAATCGCTTCTGCTTATAGGGCGAGTAATTATCGGTAACGTTGCGCACAATCTCCCTATTGCACCACTCCACTTAATCATTACTCTACTGCAGTATCACCGAGACCAGGGAATTTAGAGGGTTGGGGACATTGAGGAAACGATAAAAAAAGAACAGATTGAGGTGGTATGGGCACGTTATGGGAAGAATAGAGGAAGAGCAGGTTACTGGAAGCACCAAAGGCAGAGGAAGGTCTAAGCAAACATGGGATCAGGGGAAGCACTTCAAAAAAAGTGTGCCCCCCCCCAAAAAAAATTGTTAGCTAGATTGATACTACCCTTAATATAAATCTTTTGGGGGGGCACACTGCCACTCCTGCCTCTTAGACAATGCCCTATTTTCAGTAGGTTAGCCAGCTGCACTTTGGACTGGCAGTATAGAAATGCGAATAGCAAATGCAAAAATGCCTCATCAGTTGCAAAGTCGAATCGTGCATCATTTGAAATATGAGCCGCATTGAGGCACTGACGGGTGTGCAAAGAGACATGATATTGTGTGAGGTGGATGGGAACCTGGTGGGACTTAGGCTGGAGTGGAGGTCCAGAAAACGCAAACCTGACAATGCCACAGGCAGGAGAGGGGTGTGATGATTACAGTTGTAATACTGTTTTCCGACGTAATGGTTGACAAATTGCTGACGTGAAAATTAATGTGTGATGTTAAATACGATTGGGTGGTGAATGTTATAACGATGTTAACTATTTTCGTTTTATTATTTTAGTGGGAAAACTTTCATTCGGAACTGATGTAGCAGGCTTTCTAAGTGGTAGAATGATTATTTCTCGTCATTTCAAATGCAACGTTATTAATTTTCTACATCATATATTAGCTAAGTAATGCACAAAGAGCTATCACAGGGTTTAACTGTAATACAGACTAAGCATGTATATCACGTGTTGGGGAATTTTACACTCTATTGTAATTTTCATTTGATATACAGCATTACTTTGAAAGGTTACCTGAAAGGTGCAATAATAAAGTAAAGATCAATAAAATGTTATTCCCTGTTGTTTGGTTAGAATTTTACAAGTATTGCAACGCTATACCCTGAATTTGCTCATTATTTTCTTCACGGAAAAAAACAATTGATACTTATTACTACTCTAACCCTTTAGTACAGCGTTTCCCAACCTGTGGTACGCAAGTTGCTGGTTGGTGGTATGCGAAAAATAATCAATAATGGTGGACATAAAATTAAGAAAAAAATAAATCATGAAAATATAATAGAAACGTTTTTTCCTATAATTCATAAAAATTATTTTAATTAATATCATACAGTAAAGTTGTTAATATGTATAGTCAATGTTTTTTTATAAATGGGGGGGGGGGGGTATTTTGTGTGGAGCGTCCCCTTTTGAGTTCTCGAAAATATGGTCACCCTATAAACTTTATAACGCAAATAATATTAGACTATTTTTCATTGGAATTGCCAATAGTGGAGTACTTGATCTGGAGAAGGCATGTGATAGTCTCCCCAGACAGGTATTGTGGAGTGTTTTAAAGAAGAAAAGGGTTGATGAAGGCCATATTAGGATAGTGCAGGATATGTATGAGGGTTCCATTGCTAGGGTGAGCTTAATCTAGTAATGGATGTAGTATTTAATCTAGTAATGGATGAGGTGCTGACGGGAATAGGGGAATGGGCCCCCTCAGTGCCTGGTATTTGCTGATGATGTGGGAAGGCTTGAGGAATCCAAAGAGGATGCACAAAAGGGCCTAAATTACATTAAGACAGCTATGGAAAGAGGGGGCCTTAAAGTAAACATGAAGAAAACGGAGTAGCTAGCTTTTAATTTTAGAAGCCGCAGGCAAGGGGGTGAGATCCCCTGCAGCGGTGAGGGTATACCTGTGGTGCAAGAGTTTTGGGTAGATAATTCTGACGTCACCTGCAGGATTAATGTGGGATGGCTGAAGTGGAGTCCCGTGTGACCTCCAGGTCCCAATAAAGTTAAAAGGCATAGTTTACAGAACGGTCATTAGGCCCGCTTTCTTTTATTGCTCAGTGTTGGGCAGTTAGGAAGAACCATGAAAGAATGCAAGTGGCTGAGATGCGAATGCTGCATGACATGACTGGGGTGTCACGAGCCGACAGAGTCTGCAATGATTGTTAGAGGTAGCTTGGGGGTGGGAGACATCGTGGAAAAGATGAGGGAGAAGTAGTTGAGGTGGTATTGGCATGCAAGGAGGAGGAGGAACTGACGTGGGAGCAGGTGGTGCTGAGGGACATGGCGACATAAAGGGTGGAGAAGGACTTGGTGGGGGAAAGGTGGGAGTGGAGGAGAGGAACCCACAGACCCGACTCTGTCACATGTATGATACCCCGTGTGTGCCCAGCATAGAATAGGCACACTGCATACCTGCATGTCGTAAGAGGCGACTAAAGGGGGGGGTGACCTTTTCTTGCCCCTGACTGGACAACACCACTATCGTCTTTGCTCAAGACTTGTGTTCTGGACGTGACGATACCATCATTGTGGTTGTTCATGTCCTATCTGTGTCAGTTACTTGATAACTGTCTGACTTGTTCGCGGTCGATGTAGGTTCCTTACTGAGGTGACCGTAAACAAACGCCTACCCACATGTTTGCCGTGCGTGGAGACTCGCGCCCCTGGGAAAAGTGGATCCTGATGGTTAGGAGGCATATGCCCTGCGATGTCTCTGAGCCACCTCACACTTGTGTTTTGGCTGACAGACATCGGGGACTAGGGTTGCGACCCACAGTCTCCAAAACATCACTTTGGCCACAGCTTCCAGGGAAAACGGGAGGCCAAGGCAGTAGCCCGGTCTTGGTCAATCGGCCGGGGGCGCATAAGTGGTTATGCCTCCTAGGGTTACTGTAGTGGACCGGCAGTCAACTCCGATGCCAATGGTCCGGTACTCAGGGATTATGCCACCCTGACGGTATACTTCCCGAGCACCCTTGGCGACCCGAATGGGCGTCCCCTTGTTGGGCTCCGTGGTGGGTCAGGCCTGCGGGCAGCGAATTTCATAATTTAATCAAATTATGGCAACTCAAAAACAGAGGCTGGGGGGCCTCATCAAATAACCCCGCTCCTTTGTCTTCTTCTTCTACTTTTCTGTCTGGGACTTGTTCTTGTGTTGAGCCTGTAGACAATGGTCCGATTTATTTCCATATCTGGGGAGAATGGTGCAGCTTTGGGGAAGGCGTCACCCTTCCTTATTGCCAAAGCCATTAAGGGCGTTGCTGGTGACGTGACTTCGGTCAAGAAACTTCGCAATGGCACCTTGTTGGTGGAGGCATCTGCCCCTCACCAGATTGAGGCATTGCTTAAAATGCAGAAACTCGGTGATTTCGCCATTGTGGTCGAACCCCATCGCACCCTTAACACCAGTAGAGGTGTGGTGCGGTGCCCTGACCTACATGGGGAGTCAGAAAAGAACATGGTGGAGGAGCTCAAGGACCAGGGTGTGGTGGCTGTCCGCCACACCTTGGTTCGAAGGGATGGGGAATCCCACCCCTCTGACACCTTGGTGCTGACCTTTGGTAGGCCCAAGTTGCCAGAATACATCAGGGCCGGCTACCTCTGCTTGCCAGTATGGCCTTTCATTCCGAGCCCCCAGACAGATCACGATCCCATGCCAGAGGTTTCTTCTGGTTCCATCACTGCCTCTGGCCCAGCCTCCTTGGAGGCCACAGATGCCTCCCATCAAACAGAGGCATCTGCTTTGAGCAGCCCCCTTCATGGCTCAGCCCAGCTGGCCCCCTCCATAGCGGTGGTGATGGGTGAGAGAGGAGGGAAGAAACCAGGGACACCTCCTGCCCCCGCAGTGGGGCGCGTGTCTTTGGTTCGTCCACCCAAGCTCTTCGGCCAACAGCAGAAGGCACTGAGTGGCAGCATGCCCCAACTGGGACATGATGGGGATTCCTCCTTTGAGATGGAGGAGGAAGACCCAATTGTAGGCACCCCTCCCTTGTCTGCTGTAGGACGGAAAAAAGGGAGGAATAGAAATAAACCTCCAAAGCCCACCTAATGATAAATCTCCTTCAATGGAACTGTTGAGGTGTTTCCCACAAGAGGGACGAGATCACAATGCTGATCTCATGGCACAACCCCATCTGCATCTCCCTCCAGGAGATCCTCTGCCGTATTGACACCAAAATTTCGTTATGGGGCTACAAGATGTATGCAGACACTCGGCAGCAGGGAAACCACCCTGTGAGAGGGGTGGGTATCCTTATCCGGAATGGATGCATGCACACCCCAGTTACTTTGCAGACGCCTCTCCAAGCTGTGGCAGTTTCACTGCAACTGAATGTGCCCACCACTCTGTGTTCCCTCTACCTGCCTCCTGGGTTTGATATCCCATGGGCAGACCTTGACTCCCTCACAGCCCAGCTTCCCAGACCCTTTCTGATTATGGGAGATTTTAATGCCCATAACCCCCAATGGGGCTCGGACAGTCGCAACACCCGAGGGCTCCTTGTGGAACAATGGGTGTTACACAATGGCGTCATTGTCCTCAACACTGGTGCCCCCACACATGTGATGACTGCCGCTGGTGGTCTTTCCTGTATCGACCTCTCCATCTACTCTCCTGGGTTGGCGCCAGGTCTGCAATGGGAGGTTCTGTCTGACCCTGGGGGAAGTGACCACTTCCCCATCAGGATTAGCAGTGGAAGTGGGGCATTGCCCCAACAACCACCACGATGGTGTTTGCGTCGGGCAGACTGGGAAGAGTTTGCTCGTCACATCCACTTTTGCCCTCTGCGTGATTTTGATGGGGTCAATGATCTAGTGAGCCACTTCACAGAGGTGGTGATCAGGGCAGCATTGGCATCTGTCCCCCACAGCTCATGTAACCCTCCACGAGCACGGGTGCCATGGTGGACAGAGGACTGTTGGAGTGCGATTTGGGCCCGCAGAGGCTCACTTCGCCTCTTCCAGTCTCATCCAACTGATGCCAATCGTGTCAACTACCTCAGAGCCCGGGCACAAGGAGGCCAAATGCTCCTCATGGAGTGAGTATGTCTCCTCACTTACCCACCACACGCCATCCAAGAATGTCTGGGAAAAGCTGAGAAACATCCAGGGAAGGTACTTACAATCCTGTGGCTCTGGTCTACTTGTGCAAGGGAGACATTTACTTCCGCCTTGTGAGGTGGCTGAGGAGCTGGCAAGGACATTTGCAGCCATCTCCAGTTCCCAGCACTACACTGCAGCTTTCATGAAACAGAAAGAAGTGGCAGAACGCCTTCCAATTAACTTCTCTGGTGGTGTTGCTGAGGTGTATAACCACCCATTTACCCCTTGGGAGCTGCGAGCAGCTCTAGCATGGGCCCGGGATACTGCCCCCGGTCCTGATAACATCCATTAACAATTGCTACGGCATCTACCTGAGAATGGTCTTTCCTACCTCCTTGAGTTTTTAATTATATTTGGCAGCAGCACGACATCCCTGTAGGCTGGCGAGGAGGCTATCATCATTCCCCTCCCAAAACCTGGAAAGGATAGTACCCTACCCACGAATTGCAGGCCCATATCTTTGACGAGCTGTCTTGTGTAAAACCATGGAACGCATGGTTCACTTGTGCTTGGTGTGGTATCTGGAACGACACAACTTTCTCTCCAATGCCCAATGTGGCTTCTGTGCAGGCAGGTCTCTGGTGGATCATTTGATCTCACTGGAGACAGCAGTACGTGAGGCCTTTCTCCACTGACAGCACTTGGTGGCTATCTTCTTTGATGTGGAGAAGGCGTATGATACCACATGGCGCCATGGCATATTTGAGACCTTGCACCAGTGGGGGCTCAGGGGTAATTTGCCCCTCTTCCTCCATAGTTTTTTGTCCAACCAGACCTTCAGAGTGCTTGTGGGTAACACCTACTCCTCCGCTTTTTTGCAGGAGAATGGTGTCCCACAGGGGAGCATCCTCAGTGTGACGCTCTTTGCTGTTGCGGTGAACGGTTTTCCCCTCCTCCATTCACCCCCCCCCCCCCCCGGTACAACCGTCCCTATTTGGGGATGACTTTTCCATCTGGTACTGGGGTGCCACAATGCATGGCATTGAGCATCAGCTGCAACTGGCACTCAATAGTGCCAATGAGTTCGCCACCTCACGTGGCTATAAATTCTCCCCTGAGAAAACAACAGTCATGCACTTCTGTTGTAAGCAAGAGCTTCATCCTGAGCCTCAGCTTACCCTGAAAGGGCACCTTCTCCCAGTTGTAGAGGCAGCCCGGTTTCTTGGTCTCCTTTTTGACAGCAGTCTGACATGGGTCCCACACTTGAAGGAGCTCAGGGCTAAGTGCTCGTTTGATCACGACGTTTGATCGTTTTGATCGTTTGACCCCTCGGATGTTTCGCCCGTCGGATGTTTCGCCTCTGGGAAGGTAAATGGCCGGTAAACGACGTAAACGCAAACTTCAAACATAAAATTTATATCGTCAAAGTCTTTTAAGTGATGTTCGTCTGCTAAATTGTACTTAAAAAAAATAGTGGCAGCGTCGATGCTTAAAACTACCAACGTAAAATTTGGCGCATGCGCGTGTCGCTACCTTATGTCCGAATTTTAAAAACGGAGTCGGCAAAGATATAGCCAAAAACACATCGATTTGTAGGGACTAGTGGTTTTTTAAATTAATATCATTTTTTTTATTAGATGGTAAAGTGAATTTCCAGATATTTCGGCTATGCCTTTCAGAAAGTCTATTAAATTTCTATCGTAGATGTCCTCCACAATGCGTAGCATTCTTGCCGAAATTGCTGAATTTTCACCTTACCTATTCCTTGAAACACTCAGAAAAAGGTCCGAATGAACAATGTTGTTTTTCTAGGTAAAAACAGAATAACAAAAAAAAAACCGGCCAAAATAAGGTAAAAATCAAGGGCTGACATTGGCTCAAGGGTCAGTTGGCACTAGCCCTTGATTTTTACCTTACCTAAAACGGAATAACAAAAAATAACAAAAAAAACGGCCATTTGCCTACCAGGGGCGAAACATCCGAGGGGCGAAAGCTCCGGGGGCAAAAAGTACCCAGGGGCGAACGTTCTGGATCCCAGGTGGCAGTGCTTAGCAGCTGCATATATTTTGTGGCTGAAAGGTCAGCCACAGCACCCTACACACCCAATCGTGTTTAGTCACACTGCGACGACCATTCGATCGCCGGCCAGGGGTTCCCCCATTTGGCATGCGGTGGATGGATGGTCTCACTGGCCTGAGTGTGACCCTGCCTAGGGTGAAGCCTGTACTACCGGCTTCTGTGCCACCCTGGACAGTACCTGAGCTGATTTTTAATTTGACACTCACTGCCTTCCCCAAAGCCAGTACCGATAGGGCAGTGTACCAGCAAGAGTTTGGACGCCTCTCTCTGACCTATCGGGGCCATGTTTTTGTTTACACGGATGGGGGCGAAGGATGGCACCTCTGTGGGTTGGTCTGTCTTTACAACTGGTCATCTCATAGGGGGCCGCCTTCCAGGCGTTACCAGTGTCTTAACTGCAGAGCTTACTGCTCTGCGCAGGGCACTGGAACTCATCCAATTTTTGAACCACCGACACTTTGTGTTTGCGACTGACTCCCTATCCTCCCTACAGCTATTTCACACCCTGTATAGCAGGAATACCATCATCCAGGGTGTGCACAGTTTGCTGCTCATGATTCGTCAGCAGGGCAACACAGTTTTGTTTATGTGGGTCCCGGGGCATGTTGGCATCATGGGGAATGAGAGGGTTGATGCCCATGCCCGTCATGTGGCCCACCTACCAGATGTTCCTGACACTACTGTCCCCTCCCCTGATGCTATCCCGATGGTGCGGCGGGCTGTCCATGGGCAATGGCGGTCCAAGTGGTTTGCGGAGACCACCAACAAACTCCGCACCCTAAAGGACACCCCAGTGCACTGGGCGTCCTCATGTCGCCTGTCACGGAGGGAGGAGGTTGTGCTTGCTCGTCTGTGAATCGGTCACACGTTCCTCACCCACTCCTACATATTACGGGGTGAGGATGAACCATGGTGTGACTGCTGTTGGGAGCCTCTCACAGTGGCACACATCTTCAGTTACTTTGAGAGATACCGTGAACTTAAATACCGACTGGGGGTCAGTCCAGAGCTCTCTAACTCCCTTGCGGATAACCCCCAGGGAGTTGAGAGCTCTCTCCTATTTGTGAAAGAGGCTGGCCTCTTTCACAAAATCTAATACAAATGCTTTTGCGTTTTCCTTTTGTGTGTTTTGGCTTTTGCCTCTTTATGTTTGTATTCGTTTTGGCTTTTCCTTTTTATCTCTCTGTTTGTTTGACTTTTGCCTGTTTTATCTTTGTCCTTTGTTGGCTTTTGCTTGCCTTCTTTGTATTTTTGTCTATTTAGGCTTTTGCCTACTTTTTTGTGTTTGTTGTTGGCCTTTGCCCTTACTTTTTGTCTGTTATTTGTTTGGCTGTTGCCTTTTGTTTTGTTAATTTTATTGGGCTGTCGCCCTTATTTATTTTCACCATGGTGGGATGGCCACTTACACCCCCCACCATGGTGATTTTCTTTCTGGGCCCTAATGACCATTGAAGTTGATGGGCCCTAAAACACGAACGAACGAACACACGTATGATGATGATGACTGCCAATAGTGGAGTACTGTAGTCCAATTTGTTTTCCCTTTAGGCAGGGGTTATCTTGGGAAATGGAAATGATACAAAGGAGGGCTGCAAGAATTGTGCTGTATCTCGTTTCTCATAAGTTGAGTGTCTCAGACGGGTCTACGTCAATTTGGCATATATATAAATTTGGCAAATGATATTTTGGCATACATACAAATTTGGCATACGTCAATTTCGGGTACATACTGATCTCTTGGGTGCACAAATTTGTTCAAAATTGCAACAATAATAACAACATATTTCAACAGTCATTGCAAGGTAATATAACAATGAATGCCTACCATAACTGTGTAATAGGGCCCAAATGACCTTTGAAGTCGATGGGCCATAAACACAAACAAACCCAACTGTGTTATATGGGACCATTGCAATGACTGTTATAACAGTTGCAATTTTGAACAAATGTGTGCATCCAAGAGATCGGTATGTATGCCAAATTGGCATATGGGAAATTTTACAGATGCCAAATTTGTATGTACGCCAAATTGTCATATGCCAAATTGACGTGATCCCATCTCAGACATGATCACAGAATTAGGGTGGGACTCACTACATCAGAGACAGGTATCTGGCAGCATTAAGCTTTACCATACACCACTAAAATTAGGATATTGGGGTATGCCGGGGGCAGCTTATCCCTGGTAGACTATAGGGGAGAATGGGTCATCCCTTCAAGCAGAAGGAGGTTGGGGCACAAACAGACTCGTATTACTGGTCTTTTCTTCCAAGGGTCATTCAACAATGGAATTCTCTCAGTGAGGATAATGTAAGTTTCTTCAAGAAGGTGCTATTATACCAGGTATGCAATATTTGGCTGAATAGATGTTATGCTTCAGGTTCCTTGGGGGTTCAATGGGTTATAAATTAGGAATGAGAGTCATTCTCTCCACTGCCAATTTGGCCTATAAGGGATGCTTGCAGTGTATTCGATTAGAATTAGAAAATAACACAGTCACAATAACATTTCACGAAATACTTTTTATGAATTGGTACAATTTTGCATGATGTACTACCACGTGGTACATGAGCCAGAAAAGGTTGTGAAATGCTGCTTTAGCATTTTACAAGGTGGGGTACAACCCCCCCTGTGCTTGTTTATAGTCAGCCTACTGTTCTTCAGGGGCACCAAACTGACGCCAGGGGGTGTGAGCCACTACATGTGGATATTTTACCAAACTATACATATCTTACTCTATATGTTAAAGGTTATTTTATATGCAGGTGACATCTTACACACAGGGCCAAGGCTTTCCTGGAAGTAGCTCTCAAGTTCTCTCCTCATTACTGGTCAAGCAGGCTACCTCTGCACCACCAAAGCTTCGTTCAGTAGTCTCCTCTGTAAGCTCCATAAAAGCAACATATGCTGACCTGTAAATATAAAGCAACATTCAACTGTTGCACATTTCAAAACCTTTCAAATACTTCATCCTCACCTAGGGCATCTGCTGTACTATAAACGATTGGGTAGTTTTGCCTTCAATTTATGTGCAGTAGTATTTTAGTTGGTCATCACTAAGAGGTGCTTGCAGTTTATTGCAGTTTATTCAATAGCACAATTTCACCAATGTTTCTTTTATTCTTAAACAAAAGTATATCAAAATTCCAAAACATCAGCAGTATCAATTTGTTGATTTGATGCTTAGAAAGTTTTTGTGTTATAGATGTGTTTCTCAGATGAATCAACACTCCAAATAATGGATGACTGCAAGCATGTTTGGCCACAGAAAGGAGACATGGTTAATTCCATAGTGTGCAAAGCAAACCATTAAATATCCTGCAAAAGTTATGATGTTAAGTGTGATATTTGAGAAAGGTGTGGGGCCTCTCTCTAATTCCTCAAATGCATACATGCTATCCAGAAAACAATGGTATTTTCATGCTAGATGGGGTACCATGCCATACATCCAAATTTATTATGAATCACCTGTAGCAACAAGGAATCCAATCTACATTGATCACCTGCTGTTATAAATTGCACTGTCCATCCACGTTCAATTTTCTTCAGTCCAATGTATAACGTATAATGGGATCACCTTCAAACGTTTCTACAGTTCTTTATTGAAATAACAGCAAGAATATCCTTCATGCACAACAGCAGAGTTAATGCATATACACAATAGCACATAACAGAATAAGAAAAAACCCAGGCTCACTAACGTGTGAGTCTTATATAACTTACTGATACAATAAATCAGACCCAATCAGAACATGGCCCGCTTTCCAAACACTTCAAACTTGGCCACATGTGAGAAATTACAATTTCTACTCTTTCCCTTAGTTTCCTAACATGTTTCTTGTCCTTCCCACTTCTTTCAATGCCTAACTCCCAATGGGACTGACCCCTGACACCTTCCATTACATTCAAAAGTGCTCAATGTAGACATTTGCTCGTTGTATCAAGGTGAGGTAGCAGTTGTTGTTGTTTGTTAGTGTTTTAGGGCCCATCGACAACAAAGGTCATTAGGGCCCAGAAGGACAATCACCCTGGTGGCAATAAATAACAGCAAAACACTAAAATTCATAACAATAAAAAAGGCAACAGCCCAATAAAATTTCAGAATAAATATAGGCAAAAGCCAAAACACACAGAAAGGTAAAAGTAGCAAAAGCCAAAACAGAAATAATAATAGAAGTGGCAAAAGCCAAAACATACATAACAATCAAAGTGGCAAAAGTCAAAACAGACTGAATAATAAATGTGGCAAAAGCCAAAACAGACAGAATAGTAAATGTGGCAAAAGCCAAAACAGACACAGAAATAAAAAGGCAAAAGCCAAAACGATCCAAGAATAAATACAAAGCTGCTTAAAGTAAACATGTATAAATCAGATTTGGTGAAAGAGGCCAGCCTCTTTCACAAATGCCTGTGAGCTCTCAACCCCCTAAGGGTTATCCCCAAGTGAAGTGGAGAGCTCTGGACTGACTCCCAGTCTCCATCTAAGCTCCCAGTATCTCTCACAGTGACTAAAGATGTGTGCCACTGTGAGAGGCTCCCAACAAAGGTCACACCATGGTTGATCCTTACCCTGTAGAATGTAGGAGTGGGTGAGGAACGTGTGACTGATTCACTGCCGAGCAAGCACAACCACCTCCCTCCGTGACTGGTGGCATGAGGACACCTAGTGCACTGGAGTGTCCTTCAGTGTGCAGAGTTTGTTGGTGGTCTACACAAACCACTGGGACCGCCATTGTTCATGGATGGCCCACCGCACCATCGGTAGAGCATCGGAAGAAGGGGACAGCAGTGTCAAGTATATCTGGCAAGTGAGCCACCTGACCGGCATGGGCATCTGCCCTCTCGTTGCCCATGATGCCAACATGCCCTGGGACCCACATAAACAACACTTGTTTCCCCTGCTTGCGAATCAAGAGCAGCAATCTGCACACCCTAGACGATGGCATGTCTGCCATTAAGGGTGTGGAACAGCTGAAGGCAGGATAGACAGTCAGTCGCAATAATAAAGTGTCTGTTATTCAATGATAGGATGAGTTCCTGTGCAGAGCTGTTAAGTTCTCAGTTAAGACATGGTGACGCCTGGAAGGCGGCCCCCTATCAGATGACCAGTTGTAAAGACTGACCAACCCACAGAGGAGCTATTCTTTGACCCATCCATGTAAATAAAAACATGGCCTCGATAGGTCAGAGAGAGGCGTCCAAACTCTTGTTGGTACACTGACCTATCGGTACTGGTTTTGGGGAAGGCTGCGAGCACAAAGTCAAAACTTGGCTCGGGCACTGTCCAGGGCAGCACAGAGGCCAGCAGTACAGGATGCACCCTAAGTGGAGTCTCACCCAGGCCCATGAGACAATACATCCACTGCATGCCAAATGGGGGAGGAACCCCTGGGCAGCAGTTGAATGGCCATCTCACAGCGTGACTAAAAACGACTGGGTGTGTAGGATGCTGTGGCTGACCTTTCAGCTGCAGAATACATGCAGCTGCCACGTACTGCCGCCATAGTCAGTGGCGGTTCGCCAGTCTAGGCATAAAGGCTGAGTACTGGAATTGTGCGGAACGCCCCAATGGACAACTGGATGCCGGCATGATGAACACTGTCCAGCATCTGGAGAGTAGACAGAGTGGCAAGGCCATAGACGCTGCAGCCATAATCGAGACGTGATCGAACTAGTGATCTGTAGAGCCAAAGCATCACCGTTCGATCCGCCCCAAAACCAGTTCCCTGCAGGCACTGCAGAATATTCAGGGAGCGAACGCCTTCAGCTCCTTCAAGTGCAGGACCCATGTCCCTCTACAACTGGGAGGAGGCGGCCATTCGGGTAAGCTGAGGCTCAGGATGGAGCCCTCACGACAGAAGTGCATGACCATTGTTTTGTCAAGGGAGAACTTATAGCCATGTGAAGTGGCAAACTTGTTGGCACTATTGAGTCAGTCCCGATGCCAATGGTCCGGTACTCGGGGATTATGCCACCCTAACGGTATCCTGTCCGAGTAGTCTCGACGACCCGAATAGGCGTCCCCTCGTTGGGCTCGGTGGTGGGTGAGACCTGCGGGCAGCGAAATCATAATTTATAACAATTATGGCAACTATAACCCAGAGGCTGGGGGCCTCTTCAAAAGACCCCACCCCTCCCCCTTATTTAGTTTCAATGACTTGTGTTGAGCCGGAAGATGGCAGGCTCGGTCCCACTCAACTGAGTGGGCCAGCTGCCAGTGAGTTAATGGAGACGAGCACTGCTCCAACTAAAAGGCCGCGTTCCCCCAGTCACCCAACTGGATCAGGGAATGCCCCTGTGGTGTCAAATACATCAGCACCTGCCCTTAACAAGAGGCAACGGCCTCTTAGCCTTAAGGCGCAGGGCTCCACCGCTGATGCAAAGCGTGTTCCTGCATCTAAGGAAGCCTCAGGTGCAGTCAAAAGCACTTCTATTCCTTCTTCCTACCCTCCCCGGTTTCTTTCCATATCCGGGGAGGATGGTGCATCCTTGGGGAAGGCGTCGCCCTTCCTTATCGCCAAAGCCATCAAGGGCATTGCCGGTGATGTGACCTCGGTCAAGAAACTGTGCAATGGCACCTTGTTGGTGGAGGCATCTGCCAATCACCAGACCGAAGCGTTATTGAAAATGCGGAAACTCGGTGACATCCCCGTTGTGGTCGAACCGCATCGCACTTTAAACACCAGCAGAGGTGTGGTGCGGTGCCCCGATCTGCGTGGGGGGTCAGAAGAGCAAAGGGACCAGGGTGTGGTGGCTGTCCGCCGCACCTCTGTCCAACGGGATGGAGAATCCCGGCCATCTGACACCTTGGTGCTGACCTTTGGTAGGCCCAAGGTGCCAGAGTACATCATGGCTGGCTACCTCTGCTTGCCTGTGCGTCCTTTCATACCGAGCCTGCTTCGGTGTTTCAAGTGCCAACGTTATGGCCATGGCCAGAATTCCTGTTCTGCCAAGGCCATGTGTGGCACTTGTGGGCAGGGAGACCACTCCCCAGAGTCTTGTAAGACTGCACCTTTTTGTGTGAACTGTAAGGGCAACCACCCTGCGTCTTCTCGGGCCTGCCCTACTTGGTTGCAGGAGCGTGCAATCCAGGAGTTGCGTGTCCAGAAGGGTATCAGCTTTCCGGATGCGCGGCAGCTGCTAGCCTTGCCAGGGACCCCCAGTCGTGCGGTGTCCTATGCGGGTGCTGCCAAGGCAGCTGCTGTGTCGTCTGTCTGCACCCAGACGGACACACTACCTCAACTCCCCCCTCTCATCCGTTTGACGCCCTCACGGGCCCGTGGGGTCCATGGAGTCCCGGTCTGTGCAAGCATTGGCTGCCAGACGGACCCCGACCCCGTTTCCACAGCTATTTCCGGCTCCACCACCGCCTCTGGCCCATGCATGGGCCCCCCAATAATGGCGGTGCCAGTTTCTTTGGAGGCCCCAGATGCTGCTCATGAAAGAGAGGCATCTCCTGTGAAGGCCTCCCTCCCTGTCTCAGTCCAGCCAGCCCCCTCCACGGAGAGGGTGGTGGGTGAGACAGGTGGAAAGAAAGTAGGGACACCTACCACTTCCACAGTGGGGCGGGTGTCCTTGGTTCGTCCACCCAAACTCTCTAGCCAACGGCAGAGAGCAAGGGGTGGTTTCATGCCCCAACTGGGGAAAGATGGGGATTCCTCCTTCGAGATGGAGGAGGATGAACCAAT
>JAAFCE010009126.1:30395867-30544904 GCA_013389805.1 Trigoniulus corallinus
GGTGTCCTTGGTTCGTCCACCCAAACTCTCTAGCCAACGGCAGAGAGCAAGGGGTGGTTTCATGCCCCAACTGGGGAAAGATGGGGATTCCTCCTTTGAGATGGAGGAGGATGAACCAATTGAAGGCATCCCTCCCTTTTCTGCAGTGGGACGGAGAAAAGGGAGGAATAAAAATAAGCCACCAAAGAACACTTGATGGTAAATTTCCTACAATGGAACTGTCGAGGATTTTCCCACAAGAGGGATGAGATCAAACTTCTGATCTCTCGGCACAACCCTGTCTGCATCTCCCTCCAGGAGATTCTATGTCAGAGTGATACCCCTATTTCACTACGGGGGTACACAACATTTGCAGACACCCGGCAGCAAGGAAGCCACCCTGTGGGAGGGGTGGCTATCCTTATCCGGAATGGGTGCATGCATGTGCCGGTTGCTTTGCAGACGCCTCTTCAAGCAGTGGCGGTCTCATTGCAACTGGATGTGCCTACCACTCTATGTTCCCTCTACATGCCTCCTGGGATCGATATCCCATGGGCAGACCTCGACTCCCTCAGTGCCCAGCTTCCAAGACCCTTCTTGATTATGGGTGACTTCAATGCCCATAATCCACAATGGGGCTCGGACAGTCACAACCCCCGAGGGCGACTTGTGGAACAATGGGCGTCACACAATGGCCTCATTGTTCTCAACACAGGTGCCCCCACGCATGTGATGACTGCCACCGGTGGTCTTTCGTGTATAGACCTTTCCATCTGCTCTCCTGGGTTGGCACCAGGTTTGCAGTGGGAGGAAGTGACCACTTCCCTATCAAGATTAGCAGTGGAGATGGGGCGTTGCCCCAACACCCACCACGGTGGTGTCTGCGTCGGGCGGACTGGGAGGAGTTCGCCCACCATATACATTTCCGCCCACTGTGTGACTTTGATGGGGTCAACGATCTAGTGAGTCACTTCACAGAGGTGGTGGTCGGGGCGGCATTGGCATCCATCCCCAAGAGCTCGTGTAACCCACAACGAGCACGGGTGCCATGGTGGACGGAGGATTGTCGGAGTGCGATTCGGGCTCGCCGGCGAGCCCTTCGCAGCTTTCAATCTCGTCCCACCGAGGCCAATCGTATTGACTATCTCTGAGCCCGGGCAAATGCACGACGGGTGATCAAGGAGGCCAAACGCTCCTCATGGAGTCAGTACGTCTCCTCACTTACCCGTCACACGCCCTCCAAGAAAGTCTGGGAAAAGCTGAGAAAGATCCAAGGCAGATATTTACCATCATGTGGCTCAGGTCTCCTTGTACAAGGAAGACATTGCCTTCTGCCGTGTGAGGTGGCTGAGGAACTGGGAAGGACGTTTGCAGCCGTCTCCAGTTCCCGGCACTACACGGCAACATTCCTGCAAATGAAGCAGGCTGCAGAACGCCATCCACTGAACTTCACTGGTGGTGTCGCCGAGGGGTATAACAATCCATTTGCCCCTTGGGAGCTACAAGCAGCTCTAGCAAGAGCCAGGGACACTGCCCCTGGACCAGATAGCATACACTATCAAATGCTGCAACACCTACCAGAGGAAGGCGTTATATACCTCCTTGAGGTATTCAACATGATATGGCAGCAGCATGAAGTCCCTGCAGGCTGGCGAGAGGCTACTATAATCCCACTCCCAAAACCTGGGAAGGATAGTAGCCTTGCAATAAATTACAGACCCATTTCATTGACGAGCTGTCTTTGCAAAATAATGGAACGAATGGTAAATTGGCGCCTGGTGTGGTATCTCGAGCGGCACCACCTCCTTGCCGATGCCCAATGTGGCTTCCGTGCTATTAAGTCTCCGGTGGATCATTTGATCTCCCTGGAGACTGCAGTACGTGAGGCCTTTCTCCACAGACAGCACTTAGTGGCTGTCTTCTTTGATGTGGAGAAGGCATATGATACCACATGGCGCCATGGTATACTAGAGACCTTGCACCAGTGGGGGCTCAGGGGTAATCTGCCCCTCTTCCTCCATAGCTTTTTGTCCGAACGGACCTTCAGAGTGCGTGTGGGTAACACCTACTCCTCTGCCTTTCTGCAGGAGAATGGTGTCCCACAGGGGAGCGTCTTGAGTGTGACGCTTTTTGCTGTTGCGGTGAACGGCCTACCATCCTCTGTTCACCCCCCGGTCAAGTCGTCCCTATGTGTGGATGACTTCTCAATCAGGTACCGGGCTGCTACGATGCACAGCATTGAGCGCCAGTTGCAACTCGCACTAAACAGTGCCCATGAGTTTGACGCCTCGCGTGGCTATAAGTTCTCCCCTGACAAAACAACTGTCATGCATTTCTGTCGTAAGCGAGGGCTTCACCCTGAGCCTCAGCTTACCCTGGATGGCCGCCTGCTGCCAGTTGTAGAGGCGGCCCGCTTTCTTGGTCTCCGTTTTGACAGCCGTCTGACATGGGTCCCGCACTTGAAGGAGCTGAAGGCCAAGTGCCTTCGCTCCCTTAATATTCTGCGGTGCCTGCAGGGAACTGGTTTTGGGGCAGATCGAACGGTGATGCTTCGACTATACAGATCACTCGTTCGATCCCGTCTCGATTATGGCTGCGGCGTATATGGCCTGGCCGCTCCATCTACTCTCCGGATGCTGGACAGTGTTCATCACGCTGGCATCCGGTTGTCCATTGGGGCGTTCCACACAAGTCCAGTACTCAGCCTTTATGCTGAGGCTGGTGAGCCACCATTGACTGTGCGGCGGCAGTGCCTGGCAGCTGCATACATTTTGCGGCTGAAGGGTCAGCCACAGCACCCTACACACCCAGCCGTCTTTAGTGACATTGTGAGACGGCCATTCAACCGCCGCCAGGGGGTTCCCCCTCCATTCGGTGTGCGTTGGATGGACTGTCTTGCCGGCCTGTGTGTGACTCTACCTAGGGTGCAGCCTGTACTGCCGGCCTCTGTGCCGCCCTGGACAGTGCCAGAGCCAAGTTTAAATTTAATGCTTGCAGCCTTACCCAAAACCAGTACCGATAGGTCATTGTACCAACAAGAGTTCGGACGCCTCTCTTGGACCTATCGAGGCCATGTTTTTATTTACACGGATGGGTCGAAGGATGGTTCCTATGTGGGTTGGTCAGTCTTTACAACTGGTCATCTCATAGGGGGCCGCCTTCCAGGCGTTGCCAGTGTCTTAACTGCAGAACTAACAGCTCTGCACAGGGCACTGGAACTCATCCACGTATTGCATAACAGACACTTTGTTGTTGCGACTGACTCCCTATGCTCCCTTCGGCTGTTGCACACCCTCTATGGCAGACATGCCATCATCCAGGGTGTGCACAGATTGCTGCTTGTGATTCGTAAGCAGGGCAAGACAGTGTTGTTTATGTGGGTCCCGGGGCATGTTGGCATCGTGGGCAACGAGATGGCAGATGCCCATGCCCGTCAGGTGGCCCACATGCCAGAAATACCTGACACTGCTGTCCCCTCCTCCGACGCTCTCCCGATGGTGTGGCGGGCCGTCCATGACCAATGGCGGGCCCAGTGGTTTGCGGAGACCACGAACAAACTCCGCACACTGAAGGACACTCCAGAGCAC
Source organism: Trigoniulus corallinus (assembly GCA_013389805.1). NCBI lineage: Eukaryota > Metazoa > Arthropoda > Diplopoda > Spirobolida > Trigoniulidae > Trigoniulus > Trigoniulus corallinus. The sequence goes on from JAAFCE010009126.1 coordinate 30,399,434, forward strand.
TGGGTGTCCTAGTGCCGCCAATCGCGGAGGGAGGAGGTTGTGCTTGCTCGGCTGCAAATCGGTCACACCTTCCTCACCCACTCTTACATTCTACAGGGTGAGGATCAGCCATGGTGTGACTTCTGTTGGGAGCCTCTCACAGTGGCGCACATCTTTAGTCACTGTGAGAGATACCAAGAACTTAGATGGCGACTGGGAGTCAGTGCAGAGCTCTCCACATCACTTGGGGATAACCCTCAGGCAGTGGAGAGCTCACTAGTATTTGTGAAAGAGGCTGGCCTCTTTCACAAAATTTGAAGTCTTATTTTGAATTATATGGCTTTTGCCTTTTTGTTTCTGTATTCTTTTTGGCTTTTGCCACATTTATTGTAATGTCTGTTTTGGCTTTTGCCACAATTATTATTCTGTCTGTTTCGGCTTTTGCCTTTTTTATCTCTGTGTTTGTCTTGGCTTTTGCCACATTTATTCTTCTCTCTGATTTGGCTTTTGCCACTTTTATTGTTATGTATGTTTTGGCTTTTGCCTTTTATATGTCTGTTTTTGGCTTTTGCCTTTATTTATATGTCTGTTTTGGCTTTTGCCTTTTATTGTTATTACTTTTATTGGCCTTTTGCCCTTTTATTGCCATCATGGTGGGATGGCCATTTACACCCCCACCATGGTGATGTGTCTTTCTGGGCCCTAATGACCTTTGTAGTTGATGGGCCCTAAAGCAACAACAAAACAAAACAAAAACAGCCAATTAACCATTTTTTTCCATGGTTTTGAAATGACAGCTCATCGATAAAATGGGTCTATAATTTGTTGGAAGGCTACTATCCTTCCTGGGTTTCTGGAATGGGATTAGAGTAGCCTCTCACCAGCCTGCAGGGACATCATGCTGCTGCCAAATGTAATTTAGTACCTTGAGGAGGTAACTAACGCCTTTCTCTGGTAGGTGTTGTAGCATTTGATAGTGGATGCTATCTGGACAAGGGGCAGTGTACCTGGCTCTTGCTAGAGCTGCCCACAGCTCCCAAGGGGCAAATGGGTTGTTATACCCCTCAGCGATGCCACCAGCAAAATTAAGTAAGTGGCGTTCTTCAGCCTGCTTAATCCACAAGAGTTATGCTGTGTCCTGTTGTGGCAGGTTAACTGCAGCAAAGGCCAGATGGATCATCAACAGGATGTTTTCTGAAGGTCAGGCTATTGGGGCAAAACTACTGGATTAGAGAGCATGTCTCTCAGATCTCCAACATTGGTTTGCTGTTAATGGGTTTCATTTGAATGCAAGGGCTGTCTCAAGGATTGGTACTGTAGAGATTAAGTGTTTTAGAAACACCTATCTCTACCTGTAATCACAATATATTTACTTTATATTTACTTTTGTTTATTATGCCAATACTTTGGGGACACCCCACAACTATACAAAAGTAAGAAAAGATCAAAATGTGCAAAAACCACATGTGCTACAACAGCACGTGTTGTATGAAAACACATGGTTTTTGAATATTAAGAACGCACAGAAACATTGCACGTTTCTGTTTATAAATTTAAAATTCAAAATTTTAAATAGGAAGAACGATCAACAAGATTCAAAATATTTAAAATATATTCAAAAAAAAGAGGAATACAAAAAAGTGCTACACTTGAATTCAAACGAGAGAGGACGCAAAACTTTTAGCTCCTACAACAAACATAAGAATAACGATAAAACTTATTCATTATTAATTATTAATCTTTATTGTAGTGTTTGATATTAGTTCATTCTTGTTAAATATATAAAAGTTGTTCATTTATCTTCATCTCTAAACGTTTATCCATATTTTTGGAGTCAACATAATTCTTCATCACTGGAATACTTCATTTAATCATAAAACACAATCGATATTAAAAATATTCAGACACCAAATTTTATTCAATGACGAAAATCAAAATTTAATATAAAATATAACACCAAAATAGCAGCATTCACCACGGTACAAAAATGAAGGAGTTTAATGGCGATTTTTTAGGAAAGGTACGAAGTCATCTTATGCCAGGTTGAGTCAAAATATCAATAGGGAGGGTATTAATAGGGGAGGGATAGGTAAGTCTTTAGCAGTAAATGATCCATTGACTTTGCTTGTTGTGAATTGCAGAAGCATAGTCAATAAAGTGGTTGAGTTCAATACTCTTGCTGCCACATGAGATGCTGATATCATAATTGGCACTGAATCCTGGTTGAGGGGAGACATCAAATCAGCAGAGATCTTCTCAGATAAGTTTGTAGTTTATAGAAAGGATAGGGAAACAGGAAGAGTGGGTGGAGTCTTTATAGCAATAGATAAATCCCTGGAGAGCTCTAGGGAACTGCAATATGAGGAAGATTGTGAAATGGTATGTTGTCATGTTGCAAGCTCTCGTTGTGGGGGAATTTATGTAGTCTGCTTCTATCATCCACCAGGTGATGATCCACTCCCACTTATAAGACTGTCACAATCATTGGAGCATATATATCAAAAGAAGAAGGTACCACTAGTAATTCTTGGAGGGGACTTCAATTTACCAGGGTTGAATTGGGGCTGTGTGCAGCCTAATTCAAATTCCAGGTTATCAGGTGCTCTGAACCTATTTTTGGAGCAGTTCTACTGTAATGGATTGGAACAGATTGTGACAATGCCTTCACATTATAAAGGAGGAATTTTAGATTTAGTATTTACAAATGTGCCAAGCTCTATCAACACTGTAGAGTGTATTGAAGGAATTAGTGACCATGCAGGGGTTAGGGTGGAGATAGCTAAAAGGTTACCTAGACAGGTGGCACCAGACAGGGTGGCATACCAATATAATAAGGCAAATTGGGAATATTTTAAATCATATCTAGAATATGAGATAAATGATTTTTATACCATTGTTAATACCTGTGGTGTTGAGCAATCTTGGCAACGATTTATAGCCCTCTTAGAGAATGGCAAACAGCTAGCTGTCCCCACTAAGATTCTAAGGAATAATACTTTTCCTGAATAGTATACGAAAGAGGTGAAGGTAGCTTTGTGGAACCAGCGAAAGGCTAGGAATGCACTTAGGAGAGGGAGGAATGCCAATAGTGAGTTAGTTTATAAGAAGTGTATATGAAGAAGGCTTACAAGAATTTTCATGAAAACATTTTGGGAGACAGGCTTAAGAAAATCCCAAAGGCGTTCTGGGGGTATCTGAAGAGGTGTAGGAAAGATGGTTATAGGGATACAGTGGTTAAAGATAGTTCAGGAAATGTAGCATTTGATGCTTTTTGATGCAGTTTCAATGATGCATGTGCAAAAAGCTTTGCAACCAGTAGGAGGAACTTCAAGCTGGTACTTGATAGTGATTCTCCAGGGGGAATGGATGAGGTTACTATAACTAGGGTGGGAATTGAGCAACTACTAAGCAAATCAGCAGTTCATAAGGCTGCAGGTTCTGATGGCATTTCTTCATATATTACGCAGCGACTTTCCGGGATACTTAGCTATTACCTGGTGGAAATATTTATAAAATCATTAGACTTGGGTATTGTTCCATCATCATGGAAACTGGCTAATGTGGTACCAATTTTCAAGTCAGGAGACACAGCAGACCCTAAGTGCTATAGACCAGTTTCATTAATGAGAGCTGTATCCAAAGTTTTTGAACACATTCTATTCTTCTCTATTATGGGATATCTGGAAAAGAATGGCATCCTTAGCAACACTCAGCATGGATTTAGAAAAGGGAGGTCATGTGACACCCAAATGGCTTGCTTGATGGATTATATTCAAAGGGCTTTAGACAACAGAAAGCAGGTTGATGATGTATTCTTAGACTTTGAACAGCCTTTTGTCATGGTGCCCCATGATAAGCTGATTTCAAAAATGTCAAGTCTAGGGATACATTGTAAGGTTACTCAGTGGGTAAGGTCCTATCTGCTTGATAGACAACAGAGGGTAATGTACAGGGGTAGTGCATCTGAATGGAAACCAGCCACATCAGGGGTACCTCAGGGAAGTGTTTTGGGTGCTTTGTTGTACATTCTCTATGTGAATGACATAGGATTTGACATTAGTTCCTTCCTTGAACTATTTGCAGATGACACATGTACAGCCAGGGTGTTAGATGAGGGGTTATCATCCTGTACACAATTACAACAGGATCTCGATAAGATTTACAATTGGTGTGTAAAATGGGAACTGCCATTGAATCTGAAAAAGTGTAGGATTCTTACAATATCCAGATCTAGGGAGCTACTTGACTTTGATTACTATATAGGTGGAGTTAGGGTTGAGAGAGTTGGCACCCATAAGCATCTTGGAATAATTTTAAATAACCAAGGTACCTGGAAGGATCGTATTAATAAATTGGTTGGGAGGGCTGGTCAAATCCTCCGTCTGATTAGTAGGGTCCTTTGGGACAGCAGAAGGGAGGTGACCAATTATGGAGTATGGTAGTCCAATTTGGTTTCCCTTCAGGCAGGTTTTATCTTGGGAGATTGAAAGGATACCGAGGAGGGCAGCAAGAATTGTATTCCACAGGTTTTCTCACAGGGATAGTGTGTCTGACATGATCAGGGAATTAGGTTGGGAAACACTAAGCCAGTGGCGAACATCTCACAGCATAAGTCTGTTTATTAGACTGCTGCTGCTGGGGTGTGATGGACCTCTGGTGGGATGTGTGTCCCCTGCTAAGTACAAAGGGAGAAAGGATCATTCATATAAATTGAAGGAGATTAGGGCACAGAGAGACGCATATTACTGGTCTTTCTTACCAAGGACCATTCGACAATGGAATAGCCTTGGAAAGGATAAGGTGGAGGGCCTAATAAAAAGCCACCCTACCATTACTAGTGTTGTAGAGGGATTACAGGAATTTAAGCCTAGGGTTTTGGAAGCATTTAGTGATGTATGTAAGAATGAGAGTTGGTCTCTCCACTGCCATATTGGCCAAATAAGGCTGCTTGCAGTGTCGGGAATTAGAATTAGAAAAAAATCGAGAGGAGTTGGAAACGTTTACTCACAGGATGTTACTGTCTGACAGCAACTTGCACAAAATTTCTTCCTAGTGCAAACTGACGTTTAGATCTAGATATCGTGAGAATCCTACACCTTTTCAGGTTTAAAGGCAATTCCCATTTTAAACACGAATTGTAAATCTCATCTAGGTCCTGTTGTAGTTGTTCACAGGATAATAACCCCTCATCTAATTCTCGAGCAGTGCATGTGCAATCTGCAAATAGTTCAAGGAAGGAATTTATATCTAGTCCAATGTCATTCACATAGAGAATTTACAACAAAGGACCCAATACACTTCCCTGAGGGACTCCTGATGTGGCTGGTTTCCACTCATATGCACTACCTTTATACAGAACTCTCTGTTGCCTATCAAGCAGATAGGGCCTTACCCACTGAATAACCTTTCTATGTATCCCTAAGCTGGACATTTTTGAAACCAGCTTATCATGGGGCATCATGACAAAAGCCTGTTGAAAGTCCAAGAATACAACATCAACCTGCTTTCTGTTGTCTAAAGCCTTTTGAATATAATCAATCAAGCAAGCCATTTGGGTGTCAGGGGTATGGGGAAAAATCTAAGTGATCAGTAGGTTTGGAAATGGTTTCAGTAGGGAATAAAGACGTCATTGACCTTCTGAGGCCACAAAGACTACATGAACTGGTCCCTGAGGTGCTGCAGGCCCTTCTGGATTAGGGCCCCATCCAAACGACTGGAGATATGTCTGCCACTTTGGGAGTCGATCAGAATCACAGTGGACAAGAAATGGATCCTGTACAATAACCCAAAGGAGAAAAGATCATGGGTGAACCCTGCAGTCAGGGTCTTTGGTACCCAAGCCAGATACCCACTCCAAGAAGGTTTTGCTGTGCATTTGGTGGGATTCCAAAAAGGTACTGTACTATCCTCTTGTGAAGCATAAGTTGTTTCCACTAAAGAAGTTAAGTATTTTGTAACCAATTTATTTTGTTTATTGAATTTGATTTTGTGGTTTGGCTAACAGTTGCTTTTGTTTTTAGCTATCTACCACTATGGATCAACTGCTGAGGACAACCACAGAAGAAAGCTGGAAACGTGTTGCCAACAAGCAACATAGGAAGGAGATTGGAGACTTACTCAGGATACAGAAGTTAAGTAGTTTTTATTTTTGTACCCAGCAGTTAGTACCCCTGCATTTCTGCATTAATTTCCCTGCCAAAATTTTCTATTCTGGTTGTAAAGGGCTGTGTTGGAGTAAACTGCAAAGAAAAGTTAGGTCTGGAACATCAGACCTGGCTCTGGTTGAAGTAGTCTCATTTGGATGGGTCACATAAAAAGAAGCCTGCCTGCAGGTTCTTGCTGTGGGCCTGTGCACCTGTGGGAAAAGCAGATTCTGGTGGTTTCTGAGGTGGTGGTGGTGGTTTCTGGTGGATTCTGAGGGGGCACTAGGTAGTAGTGACCCCTAGTCTTCAATACACTACTTTGGCCATGCCTTCCAGTGGAAAATGGGTGGTTGAAAGGCTACTTGGGGTGATTGATCAGCCACAGAGGGTGCTTCTCACCCTTTAGTTACTTTTGGAGATGTAATGGTCAGCCCTTGATGCCTATTGTTCCTAGTACTCAAGGGTCATGGCTCTCTGAAAGTTACCTGTCCAAGCAACCCTGGCAACCCAAATGGGCATCCCCTTGTTGGGCTGCATGGGGGTTGGGGACTGCAGACAAGCCCCAGTGCCAGTGGCTGTCAGGGGTCTGCAATGTCATGGGGATAGGGACCTTGGGTCCTGTGGCAGGTAGTGCACCATGTGGCCTCTGTGGGGTAGGCCAGAATCCCCCATGGCAAGCAGTGCCAATATTCCATTAGGTGCCAGATGTGTGGCTGGGGTGTCCTGTTTGGGCATGTTCCAAAAGCATAGAGGCAAATCTCAGACTAGGAATGTGAGGACCCTTAGTGGCAAAACAGGAGAATTCTTTGATGTCCTAAAGCAAAGAAAGATTAATGTAGCTTTTCTTGAGGAAAGTAGGTGAAAGTGGTATTTCTGAAGCTATCATATTTCTTGATGCATGATGGCCCATGGATGGTCTTTCGATTCAATATCAACCCAAAAATCCATTCTGTTGAACATTCAAAGATGCATTTGCATTTGCTGTCCCACACAAGGCTATAACTGCATACAACTGTGCTGAACCTTTAAAAACGTAAATAAAGTTATATCAGGTTCCACATTGGAGAAAATAAAAGAAGTTTATAACCCCAATGTAACAGAAGACATGCTGGCAAATAATTCTTCAAAAATTGAATATCATCTACACATTCTTAAAGCCATGAAAGGTGCACACAATGAAGTTCATTGATGATGCTAAAACATTTTTGAACTGGTGATCATAATAAAAAACCATTGGTACAGGATCTATCTGGCATAGTTTTTAACTAAATTTCTTTATCAGGGTAAGGCATTAGGGATGTTGGGAATCTCTCCACCTAGGGATTGTTTTCAGCAATGGAGGGTAAAAACATAGCTGATGCTTGCTAATGGTAAAGGTGTTGTATTTACATATGAAATAGGCAGTTATTTACATTATATAGGTAGTTATTTACAGTGGTATATCTGAATATAGAATGACAAGCATGCCAGGAACTCATATTCAACTTAAGTTTTGATTTCCTGCTGTAATGGCATGTGATACACTTTAATGATAATCATCATCACTTTAATATCATTGCCTTTCTTTCTCATATCATTTTCCACGTAAGTGCCATTTTCCTTCGTTTTATATCAAGAAATCTTAGAGAAAAACTCTGAGGAAAATCAGTTTGCCCTTCTGCGAGGGAATTGTATTATTCCTACCAACTGATAATGCCAGTTATAAGTTTTTCTTTTCTCCTATAAAAGTAGGTTTTGTTGAACTTAACATGCTTTTTAAAGAAAGGTGTCAATATGTTATCCCAACATCAAACAGAATAAATACAAACATATGACAAATGTTTTTTTCAGGATGAGATTTGGTGTGCATTGAGACAAACAAAGTGGTTTACAAGGCAACAATTTCACCTAGATTCTATGACAAATCACCAGTGTGTTGTGTTCCTTCAGTATGACAGGGAGAATCTTTTGATACTTTGCAAAGGTACTGAGATATATGAAGAAGGTTACTTGAATACAACTGATCATATGTAACTCAATGGCTTTTGTAGGGATTCAAGGGTTGTGCATTCTAATAGCATTCTAAGAGCCCTGGATCACTTTTCACCCACAACTTTTCAATAGAGATAGAATATGAGTATCCCACATTTTACCCAAAACCTCCCTTACTTGCACCAAAAGTGGATGGCACATGACAACCTCCAGTACTTTGCAGAGGTATCTCTAGTCAGCTTATGATAGGGAGTGATAATAATGTGAAGTTAAGCTGTGAGAGTGTTAAGAGTGAAGTTAAGCTGTTAGAAGTGAAGTTAAAGAAGTGAAGTTAAGCTGTGCAACCCCAGCTAGTACTGACATGGGTGGCTGCTTGGGAAAACTGGGTACTACCCAAAAATCGTCATATTAGTGCAGTGTCTGTGCAGTCTCTGCATAAGAACTATGCTGTGGATGGGACTCTAATGACCCCGTAGTTGAAGGGCCCTAAAACACCAACAAACAAAAAAACAACAGCTTATGATATGAAAGTAGATGTTCCTGCATTTTTTTATATTTGTACATTCAGATGTTCCTACATTTTCCAGAAAGCTGAGATGGCTGGCTCCCCACTTCCAAGCGTGGTTGCCTTTATTGATAGAACTGCCAGACTGATTTGCCATCCAAAACCAGGAGGATTATTTCAGTGGACACAAGCAGTGGCATGTTTTAATGTACCAGGCAGTAACCTTTCCAAATGACTTGATTGAATGCCTTAATGGTCCATTTGCTGGATGCTGACATCAAGCATTCATGTTGGCAAGCAGTCACATTTTGCATGAGATCCATCATCATCGGGTGTTATGTGATGGGACCTTTTACAGATTGTTTGGGGATAAGGGATACAGCCATTTAAAGTTTGTTGCAGCACCATTCCAAAGAAATGTTACTGCTGGGCAGGCACTATTTAATGGTAAAGTTGGTAAGATACAAATACATGTAGAATATGGGTTTGGCAAAGTTGTCAACTTGTTTCCCTTTGTGGACTTCATTAAGGGAAATAAAATTTTACTACAGCCTGTTGCCCATACATATGATGCTGCAACCTTTCTAACAAATTGCCATGTTGCTTCTATGGTAATCAAGTATCAGAAACGTTTGATTGTCCAGTAATACCTATTCAAGGACATTTATGATGATTTGTAAGTCACTGAATTGTGTTTGTGCAATGAGCACTACTCAAACATAAAAGAATATTAATAAAACTTCAATTTATACTATCTCTACTTTTGGTTCATTTTTTGAGGGGATTTCTGATGGAGACTGTTCCCCTGATGGCTGAACTTAAAAAAAAACCATATCTTGCATCCTCTTGCTCACAGATGGCCAGCTCCCTTTTTTGCAATTTGACTTGAGCAAACTGTAATTTAATTTCATCCCCTGTCAGCATTATTTCTTTCTCTCTCTATGCCATTGTATGCTCCTTTGTATGCCATTTTAGCTTAAAATCACCAGTGGCATTTGCACTAAGTATCAAAGTTCATCATTTTTCAAATTATGTAAATTAAATCTATTTTTAAATTTTTCAAACCATCCTCAGCTTGCTTGGAATGCGACATCTTCAGCAGATTCATTGGGTATCTCCATTCTTCAAATTTTCGAAAATACTTAAAGCTTTTTCCTGGATAGTCACTTGATTCATTGGCTTTCTCCCTTTGTTATTGTCCTCAATCCATATAATCAATAGTTTTTCCATTTTTTCCATAATCTAGTTTCTTTGGTGTGTTAATCTCGAGACATTTAAAGGTGCAGCAGATTGAAAATATGTTTTAATGTCTTCTTTTTTATCGCAAATAGTTTGAACGGTAGATTTTGCAAGTCCCATTGCCTTGCAAATTTCAACAATTTTCTCTCCAGCTTCTATATGATGTAATACTTCTAGTTTAGTTCCTAGCATGACTGATTTTCGGCATCTCTTTTTATCACTCTCCGAAGTTGATAATTGTTTCGGTGGCATTTTGTTTAAAAAATAATGAAATTACACATACATATGTACTTACATACCACAAATGTCCCTAATTGTTTCCAATTTTCCAGATACTGTAATGTGTAACAATCAGTAATACATATGCACATAAAACACTCACAGACAAGTCTAAACCAGCCGCTTTATGAGCACACACTGAATAATGCTCCTAAACAAGAGGAAATAGAAAAGTGTGTGCATCGAGATTGCACTTGTGCAAGATTGGCAACATGTAGATATAGAGACATCAAAAAAAGGTTTTTTTTGCCATTATAGCAAAACATTTTAGGCCACAAATCGAAAACGTGCCTTATTTGAAGAGGGCCGTTATAGCAAAATGCCATATAGCGATGTATGGGTGTATTAGGTTTATTGCACTGCTGCTTGCAGGGAAAACGAAAACACTCTTACAGCCATTACGGAGATCGTATACAAATGTGCTGTATACCATTTTCTGTGTTTCACTATGTGAATCCCTGAGGTCGTGGGAACTCTAGATACCAAATCTTACCGTTTCATCAACATCTGCTATATTGCAATTTTTTGGTCTTTGCAAATGCTCTAAGGTATCATGTAACCCATGTCACTATCTCACTCAATTCTTAGCTACATCTCCTGATATCACGTTACAAGGAGATACCTGTTAACGTCTCCTCTTCCAGCTCATGATCTTTGGCACAAGTGGTAAGTACTTAGTGCCTGGAACTCACTACCCTATAATATTTGATCCTCTATGTTTGAATTTTGTGTGCCACGTTTGTTCTTAACTCATAGATAAAGATGCATGCTGTGTATGTTATGAATTAAAATAAACAAAATGCAATGTTGCTTTACGTTTAACCTATTAATGCCCATAGGAAAACCAGCCAGTACAGTGGTACCCCACTTAACAAACGTAATTCGTTCCAGCCATACGTTCGTTATGAGGGGTGTTCATTGTGCAGAACACAATTTCCCATAGATCTCTATGTTATATTGTGTAATTCGTTCCGGGTTGCCACGAAAAATTGTGAAAATTGTTAAGAAGTTAAAAACAAAGTGCAGTGCTGATTGTTAATGAGCAAAAACACTCTAGGACTCATTTTTGGGGGGTTGATACTTCACAAAAACTAGGAATTGCCCTGCAGTGAGAAGGCAGTCAATTACTTGCAGTGTGCAGTTGAATGGTGCTCGTCAGCAAATGCCATGCATTGAGGGGCCCATTCTCCTACTCCCGTCAGTAGCTCGTCCATAACCAGAATAAAAAGGTATGGATTTGAGTGCTGAACCTTGGTGCACCCCAAACTTCACTGGGGAGCCCCCAGTATTTTCCCCAAGGTGTCCTTACCCTGGCTGTGGAATGGAAACATCATACGAGTACATATCCTAAACTATTCGAATAAACCCTTTTCTACCCCCTTTTGCATAATGCCTGTTGTGGAACACTGGTAAGCCTTCTCCAAGTCGATAATGATGGTATGGAGATCCTTCTTAGCGTCTCTATAGTTTTATATCATCTGCCTCAGAATGAAGATTCGTTCCATTGTGGACCTGCCTAGCATGAACCCAAACTGATTTCCACGGACACTAGTTCTATCCTGGAGGCGACATTCTATCACATTACATTGTCATAAAGGCCACCACACACGATCACACCAAACTGACATGTGTGTGCAAAAAAAGTTTTTGCTCACACCAAAAATTTTAACTGACGGTTTGAAGAAATTGTATCACATCGGTGTGTCAGTTCGGGCTGACGTCAATCCGAATATTGAGCGTGTGTGGGGTTGCTCACATCAGCTGTTCACTTTTTTTGTTCTGTGCATGCCCAAACACGGATAAACGTCATCTTTAAAAAAATTGCACCATGGTAACGGTAGAATTACTGGTTGATGCGGACATTCAAATGACGTCACATTACGTTTCACGAAAAGGAACATAAGTACGTGACACACCAAACTGATTGTGTGTGGGCAATTCATTCCTTCACACCAAATTCAACACATCGATGTGCACACACCGAACTGACACACCAAACTGATCGTGTGTGGTGGGCTTAACTCATTGGATTAATACCTCTATAGTTACTACAATCTTGGACATCCTATACCAGTGGTGGCGAACCGTTTTTGAAGACAGGTCACAATAACACAAAAGAAAACCAAGTATTTGTCCATGGGTCAGATGCAAGCACTATTCAATTTTATGAATAATAATAAGTTATTATTAATAGTGAATGATGTTTATTAAAGGAGGGAATAGAGAACATCATCCAACTTTTATTACACCTTTAACATCATCTCATTAACACTCGGGCCACTTAAAATTGCACGGTGGGTCGCAGGTTCGCCACCACTGTCCTATACATTCCTAGTTCACTTTGTATATTGAACAAGCGTTCGTTATGTGAAACAAGTTCGTTATGCGATACTCCCACGCTATTTTGATGGCGTTCGTTATAGGGAACATTCGTTATACGAGGCGTTCGTTAAGCGGGGTACCACTGTAGAATAATAAATTTGTATGATAATTTTAATTTTTATATGTAAATTTAACATGAAAGTGAAAGAAAAAAAATTATTCTACTTTCATGTAGATTCTATGGGGGTGTACTAAGATGAGTACATTAGGCACATATGTAAGCAAATTTTTGAAACACATTCTTTCAATGCGAAGTCTCTTTTCACATTTTGCACTTTCCCAACTTATTGTGGGAAGCTGTGGGTTCCAAACGCCTGGCTGGGGTATCATCAGTCAGTGCATGCTCCATGGACTCGCAGACCCAACCCTGCCAGAGGGGTATGATGATGATGATGCACAGTGCCATCTTATTATTGAATGACAAATAATTCCCTGCAGCTGTTTTGGAATTCATGGGTTCTGACAATATTTTCTTGTGGCCAAATGCCAATTGTTGAAGATGATGGGCATTTCTTTTTAGATGTTGATGGTATGTTTTGTTTTAGATAATTTCCAGCAATGATCCTTGAAAATCCCAGCTAACCCAAAATGCACCATGCAGTTATTACAGCCATGTCTAATAAATATGTAACAATATGTCATCATCATCATCATCACACTCTTATCCCACCTGAGGCAGGGTCGGGTCTGCGGGTTCTAATCCTCCACTCCCGCCTAACCCCCACCAAATTCCCCATCACCCCGCATGCCTCCATGTCCCTTTGCACCACCTGCTCCCACGTCCGTTTTGGTCTTCCTCTACTCCTGGTGCCCCCAATCACCTGTTGTCCCATAATCACCCTTGTCAGTTCCTCCTCTCCCCTCCTAATCACGTGCCCATACCACCTCAACCTACTCTCTCTCATCTTTTCTGCGATGTCTCCCACCCCCAAGCTACCTCTAACATAATCGTTTCGAATTCTATCAGCTCGTGACACCCCCTCATATAATGCAGCATTCCCATCTCAGCCACTTGCATTTGCCTTTCATGGTTCTTCCTAGCTGCCCAACACTTTGAGCCATATAACATAGCGGGCCTAAAGACAGTTCTGTAGACTTTGCCCTTCAACTTTATGGGGACATGGCAGTCACACAGGACACCACTTGTCTGTCTCCACTTCAGCCATCCTGCATTAATCCTATGGGTCACATCGGAATCTATCTACCCATTGCTCTGGAAAACTGATCCTAGATACCGGAACTCTTGCACCCCTGGTATCCCCTCATCCCCACAACGAAGCTCACCCAATTGCCCCTGGACACTAAAACTGAAAGGTAGGTACTCTGTCTTCTTCATGTTCACCTTAAGACCCCCACTTTCCATTGCTGTTTTAATGTCTTGTAAGCCCTTTTGTGAATCCTCCTTGGACTCCTCAAGCCTTCCCACATCATCAGCGAATACCAGACACTGTGGGGCTCATTCCCCTATTCCTGTCAGCAGCTCATCCATAACTAGAGGGAAAAGATATGGGCTAAGAGCCGACCCTTGATGCACGCCCACCTGCACGTTGAAGCGTGAAGTATTTCCCCAGGCTGTCCTCACCCTAGCAATCGATCCATCATACATATCCTGCACTATCCTAATATGTCCTTCATCGACCCCTTTCTTCCTTAAAACGCTCCAAACTAACTGTCTAGGGACACTGTCATATGCCTTTTCCAGGTCAACGAATACTGCATGGAGGTCCTTCTTTGCTGCTCTATGTTTCTCGATCATCTGTCTTAAAATAAAGATTGGTTCCATGGTGGACCTACCAGGCATAAACCCAAATTGATTCCCCCGGACACTAGTTTGGACTCTGAGGCGACTTTCTATGACTCTCTCCCACAGCTTCATAGAATGGCTCATCAGCTTTATGCCCCTGTAGTTTCTGCAGTCCTGGGCATCACCTTTGCCCTTGAACAGTGGAACTAACCAACTCTCTTGCCATGCAGATGGCATCCTGTCTCCATTGGCTAGGTTATTGAAAAGCCTGCCTAGCCATCTAATTCCTGTGGTCCCCAAAATGCACCACACATCCACAGGGATCTTATCTGGGCCTACTGCTTTTTGACCTTTCATCTTTTGGAGGGCTCTGACTATTTCTACATCACTCACCCTGTCCACTGCCTGTGGAGTGAGTGGGTTGCTGTCTGTGGCCATTGAACCATAGGAAGCATTTAAGAGGCTATGGTAGTATTCTTCCCACCTTTTGATTACCTCTGCTGGTTCAAACAGGACCCTACCATTGGTATCCTTGACTGTTATGGCCCTGGTAACATCCTTACTAGTTCTATCCCTGGTCTTAGCCAATCTAAAAACTGCTGACTCTCCTTCCCTTGTCCCCAACTTTTCATATAAAGTCTCATACTTCTGGTACTTGGCCAGTGCAATGGCCCTCCTGGCATTTTTCCTTGCCTGAACATAGTCTGTCTTTGACCCCTGATCCCCTATTTCCCTCCATAAATGGAAAGCTACCTTCTTTAATTTTATTGCCGCATCTACCTCCTCATTCCACCACCATGTCTGCCTACCCTGTGAGTTGCCACCTACTCTACCCATGCCTAGCAGTGCTTCTCCACATCTCCTAATTTTCCTAGCAACCCTGTCCCACATGGCATTAGCTGACCCATCCCAATCCCAGTCCACCTGGCTGAGAGCCTCTTGCCTGAATTCATCTGCCTTGGTGGGCAACTTCCACCACCTAATGATGGATTCTCCTTTCCAGAAATATGTAACAATATGTAACAACTTGTATTGTACAACAATATGTAACAACTAATAATATGTAACAACTTGTGAATATGTTGGTTCCACATGTGTGTGCATTAGATTGGTTATTGTTAATGTGCAATAGGTCAGAGACCATGCAATATTATACTTTTGGATAACGTGGCATTGGAACAAGTGGGATAGGCTGGAATCCCCCCACAGACAACCCCACCAATATTCCTGCAGGTTCAAGACGCCTGGCTAGGAGTGCCCCCAGTCAAAGCATGCTCAGTGAAACTGCAGACCACAGGTGGGATAAAGGTTTGATGGTGATTATGATGATTTGTGAATATGATGGTTGGCTTTTTTTTTTCATTTTGGAACTTGGCATGCAGGTGGTGACTTTTAGCCATAGCAAGCATCCTTCATTACTGCTGCCTCAATCATTACCATTATCGTCATCATGGCTTAAGACAAGTAGAGTTCCCAGAATGTCCCATGGCTAAGCAAAGTATTCAAAATCGTCATCAAACCATTCTTCCTCATCTGCTACATAACCTGGTTAAAGGGGGGGGGCATGATGTCACACCCAGTGGTTTCATCCTCCCCACCAAAATTGATGCAAAGAGCTTCTTCAAGCCCTTTATAAGTACCTTTTCTTGAAAAAGTGACATTTTGTAGCATGTTTTACTACTGACAATCTCCTGAGAAAAATAATATCGACACCTTCCTGCTAAACATCGTTTTACCAGGGAGGTTTTTATCTATCGATGTGCCCATTGTACTCAACTGAGTACACCGTCAAGTGCATAGTATTCTATATAGTATATGAATTAAGCCAACAATAACATTTCAGAAAATATTTACCTAGAATTGCAAAATAATTCAAACCAAAATCTTCGTTTGTAATCTAGAAACTTTTGCCTGTTTTATCTTTGTCCTTTTTTGGCTTTTGCCTTCTGTGTATTTTTGTCTGTTTAGACTTTTGCCTATTTTTTTTTTGTTTGTTGTTGGCCTTTGCCCTTACTTGTTGTCTGATATTTGTTTGGCTGTTGCCTTTTTGTTTTGGCATTTGCCCTTATTTATTTTCACCATGGTGGGATGGCCACTTACACCCCCCACCATGGTGATTTTCTTTCTGGGCCCTAATGACCATTGAAGTTGATGGGCCCTAAAACATGAACGAACGAACGAACAAAGGTGTATGTAGACTTTTGACTGACTGTAATAATGTGCATTGCTGTCAAGGTGAATAAGTAGGTGTCAAGGTGAATAAGTGCATTGCTGTCAAAATTTTAATATCTTGCAAACCTTATGTGATGGACAAAACCTGATGGAATGTTTGGATTCATCACCCCAAATTTTCATGCCCAAAAATTCATGCCCCCTCCCCAAATGTCTTCTGCCAGAAATATTGTTTTGATGAGTGTTATGTATTTTGAAAACTAAGAATTTCACATTTTTAAATATTTTATGGCTATTCTGTATTTTATTTGCATTCACATGTTTGCACTCAATTGATTTTTAATCACTGTATATAAGTTTTGTTTCAAGGGCGTTACACTACTAAAATACAGTAAAACCCCACTGTAAAGAATTTGTAGGGGATTGCAATCACATTCGTTATAGCCAGGAATTCGTTACAACCAGGAAAGCTGTTTTTAACCCCAGATAGCTTACCAGTAGTCTGTGAAACTACCCCAAATATCAAGAACATCAAAAACATTTGGTTTCTAATCTTTGTGTACCTTGGTATTTACCCCAATGAAACATTTCGGCATGTTTTTCTTACATTTTAATTAATGCCCGTTGATTTAGTTTTCTTACAGTTGGTATTCTCCCAGACTACTGGTTAGCTGTAATGAATGCCCTTAAGTATTGAAGGGCAGTCAATTCTTGAGGAGCACAGGTTATTAGGTGTTGGAAACAGGAATTCATGTAGGAAGTAGATAGGCAAGTAGCCTGGGATTTGGGACAACTGATGCAGTGTGGGTCAGGTTCGCCAGAAAAATTAGAAAATTTGGGAAAGCCATTTTAGGTGAGGCTAGAGTAGAAGGTACACTCCAGGGCAGGCAGACATGGCGGTGGAATAATGCAATAGAGGCAGCCACCAAAAAATAAAAGGCTGCATTCCATAGGTGGATGGAGATAGGAGACTATGATTCTAAAATATGCTACAGGCAGACCAAGGTCACAGCTAGGAGGATCATTTCTTTGGTCATACACCAGTAGTATGAGGTCCTCTATGATAGAGACAAAGGGGGAATGAAAGAAGAATGTAGCCTGGCCAAGACCAGGGATAGGGCGATTAAAGATTTACCCTGAGACATAACAGTGAAGGACAGAAAAGGTAGAGTCTTGTTTCATACTTCTGAGGTAAAGGAGTGGGGAGTGTATTTCTCCAGTCTATCGAATTCCTGCAAAGGGTAATTCCTACATATGGTAATGGTGGGGTGAATGGGGGATCATGGTGGAGATAGGCAGGTGTGTAGGGCTAGAACCTGCATACCCGACCCTGCCACAGGCGGGATAAGAGTATGGTGGTGATGATGATGATGATGAGAAAATGAACGTTTATAATATCATCAGCCATTTGTGCATTCTGCCCTAGTAAAATAAAAAGTATGACAAGGCATTCCTGTAAGTGGTGTTCAATTCAATATGTGGTGACCATTGAGTGGAAGTTTGTGTTAAATCCATAGATAAAAATTATAAGGTCCATCATTTGTTATATCCAACCAAATTATCCAAACTTTTATAAGTTTTCATCGTTATTACCAGGAAATTAGCTATATCCAATTCATTATATCCGATATTTTAAATATACAAACTCCTATCCCTTTGCCGGGACCTTGGAAACCATTCGTAACATCCGAGATCGTTATAGCAGGGTTTTACTGTATTCGGACATTTTTTATTAAAGATCAAAAGCAAGGGAACATATTATTTTTTGGATTTATAAGTCATTTGTTTAATAAAATGAGTAGTAAAGATTGGTTTTTTTGAAATGGCTCCAAAGAGAAGTGAATTGTCCATTTAAGTTAGGGGCAATATTGTTTTTCTCCAAAAACAAGGATGCAGTTATCGTGAAATTGCAAAAAAAAATAAAACTAAGTTTGTCTACAGTGTATAGTGTAGTTAAAAAATATCAAGAGACCGGGACAACTCAAAATAAAAAGTGGACTGGCTGGCCGAAAGCACTGACAGATCGAAATGTGAGATTTATCAAGAGAAAAGTGGATGAAAATCCTTTCATCACAAGTGATACATTAACAAAAGACCTTGCTTCATCTTCCAGAATATGTGTTACAGCTCAAACTGTAAGAAATTATTTGCATGGTGAAGGCTTGAAAGGAAGAATGGCCAGGAAGAAGCCATTTTTAAGTGAAGCAAATAGAGTGAAACGACTGAACTTTGCAAAAGAATATATGAAATATCCAGTGGAATTTTGGTTAAACGCCATTTTAGTGATGAGTCGAAATTCAATTTGTTTGGAAGTGATGGTAAAAGATCAGTGTAGCGGTACCAAAACACAGCTTTAAAGGCCAAAAACTTGATTCCAACCATAAAACATGGTGGTGGTCATCTGATAGTTTGGCGCTGCATGGCATCAAATGGTGTGGGCAATTTGCCCCTAATTGATGGTATTATGGATGCTAGGAAATATATTGGTATTTTGCAAGATAATCTACAGAAATCTGTAAATAAATTGAAATTAAATGGATCATTTTACTTCTAACACGATAATGATCCTAAGCACACTGCCAAAATCACAAGAGAATGGTTGCTGTACAATGCTCCAAAAAGGGTTTATACACCTCCACAGTCTCCTGGTTTAAACCCTATCTAAAATCTGTGGAGCATATTGGATATTAGAAAAAGGAAATTCACCAACATCGAGGCAATGAAGGCAATTCTCTTTGAAGAATGGGCCAAAATTGGAGCTGAAATCAGAAAAAAATCTTGTCCAATCAATGCCAAGTAGACTCCAAACTGTTATAGCTGCCAAAGGAATGCATACTAAATATTAAAGTTAATTTTTATTCATTTTGTCAACAAGTGTTTGAATACTTTTTTTGCCTCATGTTTTGCATAAAACGCTTTAAAAATATTTAATTTCATCAAAATCAATGTTTTGACAATGTGAATTGTTTGTTATATTGTTACTAAAGTTTAGCATTTATTTTCATGTGCATAATAAAAGCATTTCTGGAAAAATCAACCAAAATATGGGTATTTGATACATTCTTTGTTCACTGCATATTATAGAAACATTCCAGCAGTGCCAATTTCGAACATCGTTAGCAAAAGGACAGGGTAATAATTATTTATAATGGCCATTAGACCGGAAGTCCCACACTTAAATTACAATTGATTCAATCGCACTTCAGGGATGAGAATATACAAGTGCAATAAGATGAATTTTCAAAGTAAAAACAAACACAATAAAGAATAACATTCAAAATTGATAGTGATATTATTTATGTTAAGTTTTCAGATGTACTGTAGACTAGTTGAGTTTGCATAAATTATGCTCCCATTTTTAATTAAATTATGAATACAGTGAATTTATTTACAAGCTACCATTTCAGATTGGGGGCAATGTTCCAAAACAAGACTTTTAGCATACAATTGGAGTTTAGAAACAGGTACCTCATGAAATCAAAAATTATGGCCTTGATGTCAAGAAGGCCCCAAGAGTTAGTACTCCAATAGCTCCAGCTGCCACTCCATAAAAGAAATTCTTGAGTGATGGCCACATAATTTTATTTGTCCACTCCTTGTTGTTGTCAACTTCAAAGTACTCCACAAATCCATCCTGAAATGTAATAATTCCTTTCAATTCAAGAAAAAGACAACACTTAGGTTAAATGAGATATTAAAAATTTCAACTGCCACACGACACATACTGTATAACCTCAGCAATTTAAAAGCGGGTAGGGAATGGTGGTCATAACATTTCACATGCACTTCTTGAAGTCTTTTAATGGCGTCTGAACTTAATTTTGATGATGAGTGTATGAAAAGTATCAGTGTTGACGACTGAATGGAATACGCAAGTCACTCAAACATTTGTTTACCATTGTTTGCTACCATTCTTACAAACCTGGGCACATCCAAAAGCTGCTACTAACGCTTTACCTGCCTATGAAAGGATACGGTATCAGTTTTTGTTCTTCTGGGACACAAGACCCATCTATTGGACCATATTTCAGGCAGTTAGCTGCCAACCTGGCGCACCAAGACAGTCCCAAGGCGCACCTCAGACTTTGGACCTTTCTCTTTCCTGAAAGAAGCCAACCCACCCCGCTTTAGTATCAAACCTAGAACCACGGACGCATTTACACAGCACACTAACCACTGTTCCATCGAGGTAAGATGTACCCATTATAGAGGTGATTTTCTGAAAATGGTGCCAGATATCAGGAGCACCAATAGAGGTGGTACCCATTTTAGAGGTGTACCGTTTAAAGGGCTAGTATTCACAAAGCCAATGGGTGAAAAATCGGTGCCTGAAGAAGTGGTACCGATATGAGGGGTGTGCTTCCGCTTCGGCAGGTTTGTTTGCAGAGGTGAGTCAAAAATGTCACTGTGTGTCTTATGGGCATGCTGTGCAATGTGTCATCGGCGTTTTGTAGCAAACAGCTGCTTCAGTGTCCATTTCTTCCCTGCGTTGGCTCCACTGCATAGTTCTAATGCATAGACTGCACAGACACTATACTAATGCGACGATTATTGGGTATTAGCAATACCCAGCTTTCCTGAGCGACCACCCATGTCAGTACTAACTGGGCTTGCATTACTTAACTTCAGTGATCAGATGAGAACTGGTGTGTCTAACGCAACTCGCCGCTCACCCGCTGGCTCTGATACATTTGTTCAGCAGCAGAGATGAAGACCTTAACATTGAAAGAAAAAAATTGATCTATGTATATTGGTGTGCATTCATGAAGTGTAAGGAGGTACCTCCACAAGCGGACCACCTGTGTAAGAGGACCGCCTGCACGGGGTCCCGCAGGTGGTCCGCTTATACAGATTTCACTGTAGTTTCTCTTATCCGACGTTAATCCGCATTAACCGACACCCTCTGGGCGCGGTCTCCTTTTTCGCCTTTGGAATGATATTGCTGCCAGAACGGGATACTAATGTGGAAAACAAATTATGGTAACCAATTTCTTTAAACATGTATTTAAATGTGTGCATCTATAATTAAATGTTAGGAACAATAAATGCTTGTTTTGCTATCATTTTTAATATACAGTTTCAATTTATGTAATAATTATTTTATGCATTTTGGATTATCCGACATACTGCCTGTCCCAATTAAGTCGGATAAGCGAGACTCTACTCAAAAATCGTCGCATCACAGTAGTGTCGGGGCACTCTCTGCATTAGAACTACGCAATGGACAGGTCTTCAATGACCTTGTAGTTGACGGGCCCTCAAACACCAACAAAACAAAATACATTGGCAAATATGCTAACAGAAAATTTTCAGGCTCTTTACAACGTAAACTGAACGACATAATAATATACCTTAGTTCATTTTAAGATTTCATATTTAAGCCCAGGGAACCCAGCCTGGAACATCATAATTGAGCCACGTGTGGTGACCTGTGGAGACAAAGCGACGTCTCTGGGTCGCCTTGCACTGACGGGATGGCTCCAGCACGTCGAAGGGTGGGGTTTAGACCCTAAGTTTCCAACATGCCACTTTGCCCACGGCCTCCAGTGCAAAACAGGCGATAAGGCGGATTCCCGGTCTGATCAACCGCTTTGAGGGGGCGTTTTCGCCCTTTAGGGTAACTTTCGGAGAGGACAAGGTCAGTCCGCCTATTAGTACTGGTAGTCGGTGTTCATTTACTCTCAGACGGTTACCTATCGAAGCAACGATGGCGACCTGAATTGACGTCCATTGTTCGGCTCCATGGTGTGCAGGGACTGCGGACAAGGAACTCAACATTTGCACCCATCTGAATTCAGAAAACTTCCACCCTACAGTGCAGCAGATTAAAATGGTAGTCACGGGGGCCTCCAGAGGTGACCGAGCGGGCCCGAGGCCATCTTTATCATGCGTCCACAATATAACGGGGGTGCAGACCTTGGCTCCCGTGGCAGATAATGCATCGAGCGTATTCTGTGGAGTAGGCCAGCATCCCCCACAGACAACACGCCCAATACTCCTTGGGGTTGAAGACACCTGGCTGGAGTACCCCCCAGTCAGAGCAGCTTCATCAAGAATAGGGACTAATAAGGAACGTGGAATGTGGGACCCCTACAGGCAAACATCGAAATTAGCATTCTAAAGCATAGGAGGATTAGACGGGGGAAAAAGATTAGTTGTCGTGGTTGATTGAGTTCCTATACAGGGTCGGTCCGCCCATTGGTTCAGAGTGTACAAAGAACGCGGGCGGGCGCCCTAATGAGGCCAGCCTCTTTCACAAATACAAGTGAGTTCTCAACTCTCTGGGGGTTATCTCGAAGTGAGGTAGAGAGCTCTGGACCGACCCCAGTCGGTATTTAAGTTCAAGGTATCTCTCACAGTGACTAAAGATGTGAGCCACTGTGAGAGGCTCCCAACAGCAGTCACACCATGGTTCTTCCTCACCCCGTGGTATGTACGAGTGGTTGAGGAACGTGTGACCAATTTGCAGCCGAGCAAGCAAAACCTCCTACCTCCAGACTGGCAACACAAGGACACCCAGTGCAATGGAGTGTCCTTCAGTGTGCAGTTTGTTAGTAGTCTCCACAAACCACTTGGTCCAACATTGTTCATAGACGGCCTCCCACACCATCAGGAGAGCGTCACAGGAGGGGATAGTAGTGTCAGGTACATCTGGCAGGTGGGCCACCTGACGGGCATCTCCACACTCATTGCCCATGACGCCAACATGCCCTGGAATCCACATAAACAACACTGTCTTGCCCTGCTGAGGAATCGTGAGCAGCGAACTGCGCACACCCTGGTCGATGGCATGTCTGCTATAAAGGGTGTGCAATAGCTGAAGGAAGGATAGCAGAGCTGTGAGCTCTGCAGTTGAGACACTAGCGACACCTGGAAGGCATCCCCCCTATGAAATGACCAGTTGTAAAGACTGACCAACCCATAGAGGTGCTATCCATCCTTTGACCAATGCATGCAAACAAAAACATGGCCCCAATAGGTCAGAAAGACGCGTCCAAACTCTCGCCGGTACACTGACGTATCTGTAGTGGCTGGGTGTGACTCTGCACCCTAGGCAGAGTCACACCCAGGCCGCTGAGACCATCCATCCATCCACCACATGCCAAATGGAGGAGCCCCTTGCCGGTGGTCAAAGAAAGAGTGCAACTAAAAACGGCTGGGTGTGTAGGGCGCTGTGGCTGACCTTTCAGCCACAAAATATATGCAGCTGCCAAGCAATGCCACCACACACTCAGCATAAAGGCAGAGCACTGGACTTGTGCAGAATGCCCCAGTGGACAACCAGATGCCAGCATGATGTACACTGTCCTGCATATGGAGAGTAGATGGAGCGGCCAGGCCATACCTGCCATAGTCAAGATGCGATCGAATGAGTGATTGGTATAGTCAAAGCATCACTGTTCGATCTGCCCCAAAACTAATTCCTTGCAGGCACTGCAGAATATTCAGGGAGCAAAGGCACTTAGCCTTCAGCTCCTTCAAGTGTGGGACCCACGTCAGACAGCTGTCAAATCCGAGACCAAGAAACCAGGCTGCCGCTACAACTGGGAGGAGGCTGCCATTCAGGGTAAGCTGAGGGTCAGGGTGAAGCCCTCACTCACGACAGAAGTGCATGACTATTGTTTTCTCAGGGGAGAACTTATGGAAGCCTATTGAGGGCTAGTTGCAGCTGATGTTCAATGCCATGCATTGTGGGAGACAAATAACCACACCTCTGCTGGTGTTTAGGGTGCGATTGGGTTCAACCACCACAGGGAAGTCACCAAGCTTCTGCATTTACATCAGTGCCTCAATGTGGTGGGGGAGTGGGGGGCAGATGCCTCCACCAACAAGGTGCCATTGTGCAGTTTCTTGACTGAAGTCATGTTACCAGCAATGCCCTTGATGGCTTGGGCAACAAGGAAGGGTGACGCCTTCCTCAAAGCTGCACCAAGTGATGTTTTACAGGTTTAGGTCACAACCTTATTCCTTGATGGCTGAGAATCACCTCATCAGTGTGGGGTGGCCCAGAGACATTGCAGGGAATGCACCCCTTCAACCACCAAGATCCATTTATCCCAGGGGTACGGGTCTCCATGCACGGCTAACACGTGGGGAACGTCAGCTCAGTGAGAAGCCTACACCAACTGAGAACATGTCAAACCATGATGGCGGTTTTATCCAGGCAAAGACATAAGACGGTCGTGTGGATAGATGATGGTGGTGTCGTCCAGTCAAGACTCGAGAAAGTCGCCCCTGTTAGTCGCCTCATATGACGTGGAGGAATACAGAGTGCCTATTCAACCCCGGGCACACACGGGAGGCCATTTTGGAAAGGTCTCACTATGATGAAAGGGTACCATTTCTCATTGCCAGATAAATGGTAATACGATAAATGGGCAGTTTGACAATGGCAAGAGAACAAAATGAGGGCGAGATGTGTATGCTCATTAGGTGAGAAATGAGTACATCAGTGGTAGCCTTAGTGGAGGGGACAAAGCAGAAAATATGAGAAGGTAGGCCGAGGTGGTATGAGTGTGTTTTAAGGAGGGGGAGTAGGATTTAGTCAGATCGATATGGGGAAATGCAGGCGATGGGTCACAAGTAGGGAAACCATCTTTTCTGTGGGTCAATCCAGGACAATGACCCCCCCTCATCAACCAAGAAAAAATTGTTTTTTTTTCTCTTTTCAAGAAATTGTTAAAATAATAAATAATTCGCACAGATGATTAGTAGTATTTTGTCGATATGTGACTCCCCACACATAAAAATATGCTTTAAATGGCATATAATGATATGCCCAACGCTGCCAATGAAAGGCTCCGAAAATAATACTATCCATATGTCCAAATACCCATCATCATCTCAACTTTATCCTGCCTGGGGTAGGGTCAGGTCTGCAAGTTCTTATCCTCTACCCCCTTTTGCCTTACTCCTGGTGCCACCAATCTTCTGCAGTCCAATAATGGAGAGAATAACTTCCCCCTCACCACATGCCTAAGGTGTGTCTCATAATTATAAAGACACTATGAAAATACTAATGTTTAAAATAACCAGTTGTTATTTTTATATCAAATTAAATTGTAAACATTCTTATACAGTATAAAACAACTATAAACATTTAAATGGATGCTAAGTCAACAATTGATAAAAATAATAAATAAAAGTGAAACAAACACAAAAAGAACTGTCTCATATTTATAAAGACACTGGAGTCAATAGCCAATAAACTTCCCCTGTTTCACAATAACTTTGTAAATCTGTTTAGGGAGTGTAGTTATTAATTTTTAAAGTTTATGTAGCTCAAGTTTTTCCCAATTGGAAATGACTGCAGCTTGCAGTTCATCACTAGCATAATACTGCTTGTCACAGCATACAGAGCACAAGCTAACATAGCCCAGACGTTCTCCAGTGGGTTCAAATCTGGTGAAAGGGCACACCAATCCATTACTTGAACACCATTGGTGAAAAACCACTGCCAAGTTGTTTTTGCAGTGTGAATTGGGGCATTGTAATGCTGAAATTCAAAGAATGGGCCTGCAGTCATCTCAGCAAATGGCAGCAATCTGTCTTCAAGTACATGCTGGTATGCAAGGGCATTCAGTGCACCTTTGGGAAAGGGTAAAGGTGTTTTCCCACTGAATGCAAATGCACCCTACACCAGTAACAAACGTTGCTGTCATTTAGAGAAGATGTTATCATCAGACCATCAATCCACACCATCCAAATTAAACTTTTTTTATCACTGAAAATCACCCTCAACCAATCATTGATCTAGTGCATGTGTTCTTTAGCCCACTGCATTTGCTTCTCTTTGTGGCAATCTTTCAGTTTTGTTTTCTTTTTCAGAATAAAAGTCATTTTCACTGTTTAACAGCATGACCAACAGTGTCTTTTGATGCATTAATATCTGGGTGACTGGCTACCGATTGCAGTGATGATGATCTCTCTTGCAACATCCAGCAAACAGCTCTTTACTGCCATGATGTAAGCTTTGATGGCCTACCAGGTCCCTTTTTTGTACCATAATGTTGTCCTAATTTAAGATAGTTAACACTCTTGGAGTGGTTTAGGGCTTTAACAATTGCCCTTATTGACTGCCCAGCAGCCTTCATTTTGTATATTTGTCCTTTTTCAAAATCAGTGAGACATACACCTCTAGGCATTGTGATGTATATTAATTTAGTGAGTTGAAACGTAATTAATGATGGCTGTCATATACAATTGCATACTATGACTTCTATTGGTAATTATTGTCATCATTAACATTACAATTCTTAACATTTAATTGGGTGTCTTTATAAATATGAGACAGTTCTTTTTGTGTTTCTTTTGCATTTCTCTATTAATTTTATCAATTGTTGACTTAACATCCATTTTAATGTTTGTAGTTGTTTTATGCTGTATAAGGATATTTACAATTTAATTTGATATACAAATAACAACTGGTTATTCTAAAATTAATATTTTCATAGTGTCTTTATAATTATGAGACACACCTTATATCACCTCAACCTATTTTCTCTAATATTTTCTACAATGTTTCCAACCCCCAGCCACTATTAATGTAGTCGTTTCGGATGCTGTTTGCTCATGACACTCCACTGATGTATTGCAGCATTCGCATCTCAGCCACTTCCATTTTCCTTTCAATGTTCTTTATCGCTGCCCAACACTCTGAGTAGTCAAACTCTGAGCCTAAATGCTGCTTCACAATAGCAACGGGAATGGGAACGCACATGGCAACAGATGGGAAAGTTGCCCAAATTTCAACTTTCCCATTAAATGTAAGCCGTTTGACCAATGGCAGCAAACCTCCACCACATGACGTACCCATCGCCCTTCCCCTCAGCACAAAATACGTTTTCCGTTGCCATTCCCATTGCTATTGTGAAGCGGCCTATACATGATTTCAATTTATTGGGACCTGTTGGACGTGCAGGACTCTACTTGCCTCTCTCCACTTTAGCCATTTGTATGAAATTTATTTCGCCAAATCACTGAACCGAATGTTAACTCATTAACTGAAAACTTTTTGAATTTTAAAATTCTATCACAAATGAATTATCTTCATGTTTCTAAGAGCTAAAAAAATTAAATTCATATCATGGTTTCACAAATAACAGCAGGAGGACCAATTACATTATGATCCCCATTTGGGGATCATGGCAGTTGCAATATAAAACAATATCCAATGCACTTATATGATTATTCATAGTTTAATGCAGGATTCTCTAGACTAAACTAACATTTTTAAGACAAATCGCATTATGCGCCATTCCAATTACAATTCAAGTGCCACTATAATGTGGTCCGAATGTACCAACAAAGGTGGTTGGTGGTCGACATTGGATGCTGCTAATTTCCCGTCTCCTACATCCCCTACACCTACCACCATCTAACATGGAGCAGCATCCTTAGGGTCTGGCCTCTTATGGCTGCTTGTTCTCCTCCCCAACCCATTTTTTACTGGTGGCAGTTCCACACTTTCAATAGGCACATTATCATAATTAAAACAATCAGTAATTCTATCTCTTGTAAAAACTTTGAGCCTCTAAGAATATCTTCAGGTTCCTTGATAGTCAAACAATTCCTGAATAAGTTGGAGTTCATATTTTACATCAATCTGAAGATTAATGTTATTGGCATACATCATTGCACTGATTTCAACTACATGCCACCTGCCATAATTCCCAAATGGGGCTTGGCAAAAAAGTACAATTTCTAAATGATTAACCTCGATAATCACCAGAATAAACATACAAATATATATACAAAATGCTTCATGCTTTCAAATAAATCAGGTTTTAAAGGTTAACTTGCATAATTTTTTGAAGAATGAATTTTTAAACCGCTCAATATGTTTTACAAACCAATTCCTATCACACCAGCCAACATTTAATGGATTTACTAGGGATCTTTGGGAAAAATAACAGTATGGTAGTACAGAACTCTTCTGAAATGTTGTATAATAGATATCATGACCATTTTGTAAAGAAAATAGTGTACTAAAAGATGCAATAAGGGGACAAAGTCAAAATTCTCATTTGGGGATCATGGCAGTTAATGGGTTAATTCTGGGAGGCATATCCATGTGGAACGCAGAGCTGAAATCTGGGACGGAAGGTCACCCTAGTCACAAACGGAGTAGAAGTAAGGCTAAAACTACCTGGGAGCAAGTAATTAACCCTGGAATCACAACGTGACACTCTTATGACACATATCACAACATGGGGTCATATATGACCCTTATATAGGGATTATGAAGAAATATGACAATTCCTAATAACTTTTAACTGTAGGTAAGCTGTTTATAATGAAATAGTATTAAATATTAAGGTTATTTAATATAAAAATGCAAAAGTTTGGAAGGATGTCAAAATTGCCTTCTGTTTGAATAATGAGGATTACTGGCAGAAAAATTATTGCAAAACAAAAAAAAAGCATGCAAGATCAATAACACTAAATGATGAATACGAAAAACAAGATAATTTAACTTTTAAAGATATAAAAAAAATTAGCATTAAAAACTGGCTTGGAGTGGAAGACAAAAAAAAATTACACAAATCTCAAAGTGTGGTCACTGGTGACCCAAACGCACTTTTTGCAGCTGACTTTGAATGTTTGGTGCAGAAACTGAACCAGCATTACATCCTAAATGTGGAAATTGAAAGGTACAAGAATGCACAAGTCAATAAATTAAATAATAACAAAGATGTGACAAATTTTAATATGCTTTAGGTCACTCGTGACCTCATGTTGTGATTCCAGGGTTAAAGAGTTTGGGGGGAACGTCGATGATGACGTTACGAACGATACCAGGCAGAAATGGGCAACTGCACATGCTGAAGAAAAGCAGAGGAAGTGAGCATGCGCAGTTGCTCATTTCTGCCTCAAAGTCATCGTAGACGTTCACAGCAAACTCTTTTTAAAGAGGATGTGGAAATGTGTGGCATGAGTGGGGACATGACCCCACCATGGGTGGGGTAAGGTGAGAAGATGATGAAATGTACATACAGTCGGCACAGCTAATATTTACACAGTGACAAGCAAAATAAAGGCATTTTAATAAAGCCTTTTCATGTGAAACAGTAGATACACATTCCTAGAGTAGGATGGCAGATGCCCATTATAGTGGGCAGGCGATGTAAGGCAGAATAGATGCTATGCTTCAAGTTCCTTGGGGTTTTAAAATGAGTGAATTTTTAGGAATGAGAGATATTCTCTCCACTGCCAATTTGGCCTATCACAGCTGCTTGCAGTGTATTCAACTAGAACTTTCCCGACTACCACAAGGGCAGTCCTGACTGGGAAAAAATGTGAAAGAACCATATACTGTAGGTATAAGAAATGCTGTAGTGGTATATGGCCTCAATATAATTTGCGTTGTGACTTTTCTAGGGCCATGGGTTGTAACACCATTTTGGCACTGAAAATTGGTCCTATTTCCTCATTAACTCGATAAAAGTTACAATTAAATATTTCATATTGTGAATGTAAAGAAAACTGCAATTACAGTAGCTGCTTAGTCGAGTTAGCCACTTCCAGGTGGAGGATTCAGATGAATGAGGCAGATAAAAGGACCTGCCATACATAGTGTAAAGCCCGCCACAGACGATCAGTTTGGTGTGTCAGGTCGGTGTGTGCACATCGATGTGTTCAATTTGGTGTGAAGGAATGAATTGCTCACACACGATCAGTTTGGTGCATGATGTACTTATGTTCCTTTTCGTTAAACGTCATGTAAAGTCATTTGATTGTCCGCATCAACCAGTAATTCTACCGTTACGATGGTGCATTTTTTTAATAATGACGTTTATCCATGTTTGGGCATGTGCAGAACAAAAACAAGTGAACAATTGATGTGAGCAACCCCACACACACTCAATTCGGATTGACGTCAAATCGAATTGACACACCAATGTGATAAAATTTCTTCACACCGTCAGTTAAAATTTTTGGTCTGAGCAAGAACTTCTTTTCCACACATACGTCAGTGCGCCGTTTATTAGAATAATTATGGTATCTGGGATGTGGTCCACAGGCATGGGTTCTATAACAGTGTTACCCATCCAATCATTCATTAATCCTGAAACATTAATCAAGAAGCACTTGGAATTTGCCAAAACCTATTCCAATGCATCTCCAGAACTCTGAGAGACTTCTTTTTGCTGATAGAAGCAAATTTAACGTGTATGGTAGTGATGAAAGTCAGGATTTGTACTAAACGTAAGACCGCTTTGGACGTGAGGAACTCAAAACCTACTGTGAAACTTGTATTAAGTGGTATGATGTTCATTCATAGTACAACGTATCAGCAAGTGCACCTAGATACAGTGAAACCACTTAATTGGAACATGCTTGGGGACAGAAGGGCATTGAAGAGGATTGTGACCTTAAATAAGAGGACCACGGCCACAAAAGTATCTGCTGAACTTCACTTACATCTAGAAAACGCAGTTTCAACTAAAACAGTGTGACAGGAACTTCATAAATTAGACATTGATGGTAGAACTGCTATTGCAAATCTTTTGTGAATCAGGAGAATGCAATCAAGAGACTTCAAGTGATTCAAGGAGCACAAACCCTGGACAAATGATCAATGGAAATATGTCATGTGGTCCAATGAGTCTTCTTTTACACTATTTCCTACTGTAGGACGTGTTTATGCATGGAGAACTCCCAGGGAAGCTTACAGTCCAGAATGTCTTCTGCCAACTGTGAAGCATGGTGGGGGTTCTGACATAGTTTGTGCAGTCATTTTGTGGTTTTCTGGGGGTCTTATTGTTACACAGACAGGAAAAGTAACTGGAAAGGCCTATGAAACCATATTATGCAACCATGTTTATTCCAGGTCATGGATATTGATCTCAGCAGGGGATGACATTTTCCAAGGTCATAATGCCCTTATTCACACAGCTGGAATAGGGATTGGTTTGATGAGCATGAGGATGAAATAGCACATCTTTGGCCTCCATCGTCTCGAGATTTAAATATTATTAAGCGTTTGTTGTCTGTATTGTAAACCAGGTTAATCACCCATTACCAATCTCCAGCATCTCTCAAGGAAATGGAGAAATTTCTTTGAAAGAAATAGGTATAAAACAACACAAACCGCCATTCATGACATGCAGTCGAAATCGTTTATAACAAACTTCAAGGGACAGACTGTTTTTGTACGTTGTAGTCGGCGTTTGCTAAAAGCGATATTATTGTTTAAAGTGACGGGATCCTTGTTAACGGTGTTATATTGATAGTATGTTATAACTATTGTAAAATACATACTACATGTATTCATCATCATCACAGCCTTATAACGCCTTTGGCAGGGTCGGATCTGTGGGTTCTAATCCTCCACTACCCTCTATCCCCACCAGGCATTCATCTACCCCACATGCAATCATGTTCCTCCATACAACCAGCTTACATGTTTGCTGTGGTCTACCCCTACACCTGATGCCACCAGCTGTCCCATAACATACTATGTAAGCTCCTCTGCCCCCTTTCACAACACATGCCCATACCATCTCAACCTATTTTCTCACATCTCTGTGAGGTTTCCCAACCCCCAGCTACCTCTAATGTACACGTTGCAGACTGTCAGCAGATGACACCTAGCTCATGTAACTCAGCATTAGCATTTTGGTCACTTTCATTCTCCTGTTGAGAATTTTCCTTACTGACCAATATTCGGTTCCATAGAGCATAGCGGGCCTAACTACAGTTTTGTAAACTTTACCTTTCAACTTAATTGGGACTCGGTGGTCACACAGCACACCGTTTGCCTGTCTCCACTTCAGCAATCCCACATTGATTTTATGGGGAACGTCAGAGTCATTTCTTCAATGCTCTGGAACACCGATCCTAGATACCTAAACTAAAACTGTTGGTATCACCTCATTGCCACAATGAACTACACCCTCTTGGTCCTGACCACCCTCACTGAAAGCTAAGTTCTCCATTTTCTTCATGTTCACCTAACCCCCCCCCCATTCGTCATTGCATGCTATCATGTACAAAGACAGAGCTCACCTGAAAAACTGTCCCTAGAAATGTGTTTTCTTTAGTCGATTTGTATACTCGTGGCCTCTAAAAAACACCCAGAAATGGCACATAAAAAAACCCACTGTCTAACTTGGCTCTTATTAAATAAAAAGTGTTGCTATTTTGCATGCACTGTAAACTACTTGTGTGTAGCTGAAATAAAACAACATTTAACCTGGAGTGACCCACATAATCTAAATTTTTTTTTCCATTTTCTGCAAAAACACACCATAATTGCTAATTTTTTTTGTTATTTTTTTGCACAATTTCAAGGCAGTACCACATTTAAATGGAAAAGTGGCATCAACTTTCCATATGGCCAAGTGTTATGCCATACCTGTCTCTACTTAAAAAATAAATATTTTACTGTTACCTACAGCCAACATTTTACAGTAATCCTTTAAAGCCAAACATTAAAAAAACCCATATGTCCTCTAAAAAAAATCCATCTCCAAACCATTTTCAAATTTCAAATAATGTAGAATAAAGAGTTTGCAATAAGCACATGCAGCAAGTTTTTCAAAACAAGGGTGGTAAGAAATTGGTCAACATATATAGGTGGTCAACTTAATTGCTTGTAAAAACTTTGCTTAATGAAGAATGTGTTGATCCATATGAATCAACGTTACAAAAGTAAATTAGTTTTAACGCACTGAAAATAAAACAAAAACAGTATAAGAAATCTAATGAGTATACAGTCCAACCGCGATAATGAAAACCCCAGATAATGAAATTTTCTGGTTAATGAAGACAGTTAGGTAGGTACCAGCCAAAGGTATATGTCAATACATGTAACTGTACCTTGGATAATGAAGACTCAGATAATGCATAATGAAGACAACTTATGCTTTTTCTGTATATGTGCTACAATATAATTTCACTCTGGATAATGAAGACAACCTGATAAAAATTTCAAAAGGACATAGTCTAGCTAGTTTTAAGCAGTTATAAGAGGGTGGTTAGGGATTTTTTTTGGAGCAGAAAGCTCTAACCTTCAGCCCACTACTGAGAAGTAAAGGTTTTAGTAAAAGGTGTACAGTATTACATACCTGAACTTGTAATTGAATAGCTAGTCACATTTGTAAAAGTCCAATCTTTTACATACAGTATACTATCATTAATGGACAGCCATGGGGAATTGAAGTCTGTCCACTATTGGGATAACGATTTACCACAGTAAGTGAACTTTGGGACAAAATGTCATGTACCACTATAGAGAGGTGTCCATTAAGGGAGATTTCACTATATGCTGATGTTTTCATTAAATTTATCAATTTGTTTATTGTAATTTCATTTAGAAAAGTTATGTTGTAGGTTTTAAGAGAAAAAAAAAACAAACGCTAAGAAGCTATCATGAGCATGAATTAGACCTAAGAGACCTAATTAGAACATTCCGGATAATGAAGACACATGGTTGGTCCCTTAGGGGTCTTCATTATTGGGGTTGGACTGTATTTTATGGCCTGGTCATTGCAAAAAAAAAGGAGTCTATTGCTGTCTGCTTCACTTTCTTGTTGGAGAGATAAGTTGTGAAAGCAAAGTCAGCACTGACCATAGCACTAAACATTTCAGGGCACTTTTCAGCAGCAAATAACTTTAGTTGATGGAGTGATTGATGGACGTCTTCATCTGTTAGTGTTTTTTTTTGACCCCTATATCACTATCACTTCCTTCTAAATCGCCTTTCATCTTCTAATCCATGCATTTCATTGGCTGCCATACTTTAGATAGTGCTGCTTGAAAACAGGATTCCACATCTGGTTCATTACAAGTCACCAGTTCATCATCCATTGTATTGAAAGCTTCAAAGTCAATTCCTGGATATATTCCTACATTAGGTGCACTGCTGGGAGAGTAGTAATGACTGTTTCTCGACTTGTAACAAATCCAGCTTTCTGGAAGCCTTTCTTTATTGTTTCTTGCTGTACCTTGTTCAATGCAAGAGTGATCCAATGAGTGTAGATGCATCAGTAACAAAGTTAGACCTCTGAGTTTTGATGACCCTTGGTCAAGAGGTTGGATTCTTGAAGTTGTATTTGGAAGAAGTTTCAATGTAACATTAGTTATATACATTTTCTACATGAGGGTGGCTAGGAAAATTGTCTACTGTCAACAAGAATAATCAGTTCTGCTTCTTCATTTCTTTGTTGACACTTCTTACCCATTCTTCAAATAATTGAGTGGTCATTCATGGATTCCAGTTTGATCTCCAAGTAACTGGAAGATGTTCAGGATTGAGATTTTTGAATGCTCTTGGCTTTGAAGATTTACCAATAACTAAAGGCTTCAGTTTCTCTCCTGTTAAACTAGCACACAACAGAACTGTAAAGCATTCTTTGCAAAGTTTTCCACTCTTACAAGTGTCACCCCTCCCAACCAAGCTCTTCTGAGGCATCACTTTGAAGAACAGTCCACACTCATTAGCATTGAAAATGTTCTCATTGCTGAAACCTTGAGAAAATTCAGGAAACCTTTTAACAAACTCTTCCACAACTTTTACTACAACATTGTTAGATTCACCAGATAGAACCTTGTGGGAGATCCTGTGTCACACTTAGAATTTCTCCAGCCATCCTTGTGAGGTTTGAAAATCCACTATTCCAAACTCCTCTGCATATCATCTAGCAACTTCTTGTATCATTGGTCCTGAAATTCGGACATTGACTGCTCTCATTTATTTGAACCAACAGAGTGTTGCTTCAGTCACTTCATCCATACAACTCCTGTTTCTTTTCTTTCATAACTCTCCTATCTCCTTCTCATACCTCTCTAAGTATTCAGATTTACGTTTCTTGATGTTGTTGACTGTAGTTTAGCTCACTGCAAATTGTTCTGCAGTCTTCCTTTCACTATTCGTTTCCAAAAACTGGAGGTCAACCTTTTCCTTAAGTGTTAATTCTTTCTGTGCTTTTCTTTGAGCCATCTCTTCTGAACCATCCGTCTTGCAGTAAAGCACAAACACAGCAAAAAATAAAGTAAAATCAAAGGTCAGCTAAATTACTAGTACTGAAACTGAAAAAGACAGCAGGGGTCTGCACAGATAGGGCAGCAGCTATCCACAGTGCTTATGCTTGGAGACTCCTAAATGACAAAACAAAAAGGGGCATTACAGGTAAGCCCCAATATAATGTAGTTCACATTTCACTCATCAACTTATGGAGGTCCAAATTCAGCACAATTAAATGGCTGTGTATCAATTACAGTGGTCAAGGCACAACTTATAGAGGGGGTCAACATACAGAATGAATTCTCCTATGTTTACCAATGGCAGACCAACAAACCATAAAAGTGTGGTCAACATGAGGATGGCAGTCAATGTATAGAGGTGGTCAACTTTGGAGGTTCCACTGTACTCAAAAATTGCCTCAATGTGTCTGGTTGAACACTTTGAGGTGACCCTGGACGCTTTGACATGTGACATTGGCCAAAGCTGCACCCCCATGCTTATTTATCGTTGGTCTAGTGTTCGTTGGGGAATGCTACTGACGCCAGGGGGCGAGCCCCTACAACTGGAAATTTTGCTTCATCTACCCATTACGTAGTAGAGAGGGTTCTTTTACATGGAAGTGCCATCGTACACTGACACGGGACCTCAGTTTTAATTCTCATCCGAAAGAATTCACACTCGCGGCTTCTCTCTCGCCCAAAAAAAGTTGGCCCACCACAGTCCAGTATCAAACCTAGAACTACTGGCATAGTTGTCGAGCGTGCTAACCACTACACCACCATTGCGGGTACAGAATAAGGTGTTGATGATGTAGTTATGTCTTTATTTCAACTAATTTTTTGTTTGTTACTTAAAAAAGATATAAAAAATGTTCCTGTTGAAAGCTACTTGTTGACATTCTTCTTAAAAACATTATTGTGACATTTTTCCAACTCCAACTCCTGCATATTTAAAAATACTGTATTTGGGGCACACTTTTTTTGAAGTGCTCCCCTTTGATCTGCTGCTGGATCCACCACTACCCCTTTCCTTTATGAATGGCCAACAACCCTATCATCCTTAAGCCAACTATTTCAAGGGCCAAACTATCCTGGGTAATCCTGTAGTTTAATGGTCGGAATTATTTCGTCATTCTTAGCAGATGAAATGGGGCGTGTCGGTCAGTATAACTTCATAAACATACTAGTTCCAGGGCCTGCTGCACATATTGCCGATATATTACCACAGATGGACTCATTTATTTCTAATTATTTTAACTGGAAGCTTTCGATTTATGCAATGCTTTTCATGAATTTCACGAATTTATTTATGCAATGCTTTTCATGAATTTAAATGAATTTACTTCTCATTATTTTAACTGGAAACTTTCGATTTATGCAATGCTTTTCATGTTGATTTTCCTACCACGTATTTTACATTTCGTAATATTCGTCTGGTAAAAAACAAGTTCATCGGCCCTTTAACATTGTTTTCATAGCAGAACCTGGAACGAGAATTTGTATGACGTTATACCAACCAAGTGCCACATTTCATCTGCTAAGAATGACGAAATAATTCTGACCATTAACATACAGGATTACCCAATCCAGTCCAAGAAACATTTGGACAATAGTCCACCATAAATAATAGCATACTATTTCTTAGCTTGTATTTATATAGACCATCTAACATTAATAAGTTCATGAGCAAATATGAATACATGATAACATGAATAATTTCTCAAAATTGAATTTTTGATTAAACTGTATATGGTACAATATTTCAATTATTTTTCCAGTAATCAGCATCCAAAACACTGTAAGGCTCTGCAGGTAACGCTCTGCATTTAGATGTCCATCCACAAAAACGATGGCACCCAACCCATATCATGAGAAGCACCCCCACACCATCAGTGACCCTCGATGAACTTCACCATGACGGCACAACACAGCTTGGTAGGTAACGTTCGCCACACCCAAACCCATTCATCGGATTGCCAGATGGTGTAGCGGGACTCATCATTGCATTCAACCATTCACCATTGACCCAGAGTCCAATGTCGTTGCTCTTTGCACCATTACAATCTTCTCACTGTGTTGCTGGTGCTGATGTGAGGCTTGTGGGCTGCCACTCTGCCATAAAAACCCATTGCATGCAGTTCTCTGCAAACAGTCAGGGTGCTCACAGTTCTTCCCGTCGCACAGAGGGGTATTCATCGATCTGGGTGGCCAAAAGTCAATATGAAAAAGTTCATATAAGGTTTAAAAAACATGGTGTCAAATAAAATTAAATGGTGTTCATGTGATATGACAATGTTCTGCCCCTCTTCATACAATTATAACAATCTTAAAACTGGACAGAACTAGGTTGTCATCATAAGTGGATACATCTTACTTGGAATAACCATAATGTTGATTGAGGTGAATTTTCTTATGTGTAGATTGTTGAAAATGCAAGCCAAGGGTTGTGATAAAGCTGGTCACTGTGGGTACTAATCACACTCATTTGTTACCCATAAAATAGCATTTCAAATGAATGTAAATTTGCAGTGTTGTATTTTGAAACTTTTCAAATTTAATCCCATAAGTTGATAATCCCAAAGTTGCCCTGCATTTATTTTAGATGTAATAGAAAGCTTAAAGTCTATTCTTGATAGGGGTTATTAAATTTACTTCTAGTTAGTGCAATTTTTTAACCCTAGAATGGTAAAGTGCAGTCTGACAGACTACTACCATCTAATACTTCATTTACACATTCACGAATAAGACGAGTCGAATGACGAGGTAAGACTTTTGTCAAAATGGTCACATTCATACTCTGGATGAAGAATGACTGTTCACACATTCGCCGAATGTCTCATCAGATGGTCATTCTCCAATCACCTCAAATCGCCTCAGGTCGCCCGTGCCCTTTGACTCGTGTCAAAAAAATCGCTTTCAACACGAGCGCCACGAATGGCAAGGCGAACCATGAGGTGAATGACGAATGTAGTGTTCACACATTCGTCGAACATGCTTGCCTCGCCACTCGCCTCGTCGTATTCGTGAATGTGTAAATGTAGAATA
This sequence comes from Trigoniulus corallinus, assembly GCA_013389805.1. NCBI lineage: Eukaryota > Metazoa > Arthropoda > Diplopoda > Spirobolida > Trigoniulidae > Trigoniulus > Trigoniulus corallinus. Next base: position 30,437,862 of record JAAFCE010009126.1, read on the forward strand.
ACAAAAATTGCAGATCACTGGTTTCTAAGCATGCAATGTCCTTGAAATTTTCTGTGCCTTCATTTTTTTTCTGATTAATAACGATCCAAGCAACAATTTCCTGATAAATTAATTCAAATCTATATTTTTTGGTAGCTGGTAGTCTGACAGACTACCTTTACTATACACGTTTGTAAAGTTTCTTGTAGCACAGCTCTGCATGACAAAAGTGAAGCCCGCCGCAGCATGACTAAGGGGCAGCCTAGCAATTGGTAGCTATACCCTTATCCCACATGTGACAGGGTCGGGTCTGCAGGTTCTAGTACTCTACTCCCACCTACCTCCTACCAGGTCCCTGTCCACCCCTCACACTACCATATCATTACGGACAGCTTCTTTCCACGTTAAGTAAATTTCAGGAATGCAAGTGGTCAGAAGCACCCTGGGCAGGGGAAGACCAAAGGCCCTCCCAACACAAAAGTGCAAAGGGTGCAAACATCTGCTACATGAAATCATCGAATTTCTTCCTTCTGCCCTTTCAAAAATTAAATGGATGATGCAATATTCATACCACTGGTGCTCCAGAGCAATTTGTGGTAATCATCATGGGCAAATTTTTATTGAATATAAAAATTTAAAATAAATTGTGTATTGTGCATTACAACATATTGATTAACAAATATGCAGTCAAGTTTTAAAGTTATAGCACTGCATTTCAATAAAATATTGGAATTTACTTTGGTAGTCTCACAGACTACCCTTTACCTGTAATGTAACAGCAAAGGAAGCAATATCTCCCTAGGGTTAAAATATGATGATGAGGAACCTTGGAGCTCTTCTTCCTCAGGCTAACAGATTTATCTCTTATAAATATTTTTTTTATTTTTCAAATAATAATTTGTGCAACTTGGAAGACATTGCAATTTTAATGCAACATATTTATTGCCTATGGTGCATTAATGTAGCATAAGAACCTATATAGTTAAATAAAATAAAACCGATTTGTAATGCATTCTAGTGTTATACTATAACCTCAGAACACTTTTAGCGCCATCTAAACTAGAAAAATAATTTTGGCCACCCAGATCATTGAAATACCCCTATGTGCGTCGTCTCTATGAATGATCTTGTCAGTTCACCAAGCGATGTGTGACGGTTTGCAGTGACCATTTTATGAAGAGCTCTTTGGTCTCTAGGCAACATGATCTTGCGTCTTACAGTCCTAGGTGGAACAATTGTGGCGCCTTTCTCTTTCCAGGCCCGGATGACGTTGTGAATGGTCGATTTTGGGATGTTCAGGAGGGTTGACATCTCCCTAACAGTTTTGCCTACAAGATGGCACCCGACAATTGGAAGTCTGAAAGCTCTTTTCTTTGAGACATTTTTTCAGCATTCACGGAAGTATCATCTCATAATAGTGTACTCTCTGTTATGCATGCTGGGAGGAATGCCACCTAATGATATTGCAAAAGGAATGTCACATTTTTATGCAAATAAGGGTGTCCCATGACTTTTGATAGGGTAGTGTACTGTTATATTTAATAAAAAGACATAATACTGAAAAATTTTGATATATCATCCTCATACCCTCTTCCCACCTGTGTCAGGGTCGGGGCTGCGGGTTCTAGCCCTCCAATCCCATCTATCCCCCACCAGGTTCCAGTCTACCCCACACACTACAATATCCTTCAGTCTCCCTCCCCCTGCCCTGTGTGCTTCCAACCACCTGCATTTTCCTGGAGAAAGGCTACACTAACCCTCCTTCAGTTTAGGGTCCCCACATTCCACATTCCTAATCCAAGAGTGGATCCAATCTGTGGGGGTATGCCAGCATACCACATAGAGGACACCCAGCACATAATCTGCAAAGGGAAGACGGCCCAGGGCCCACTCGCACACCCCTGACGGCCGTTAGCACTGGAGTTTTAATCCCCTGCACTGTAGGTTGGGAGGGTTTTCAGTTTTGAATTTTGCATCATAAGGGTGCGAATTTTGACTTTCCTTTTGAATTTTGACCATCCACCACAGAGCCCAACACGAGAACGTCCTTTTGGTTGCTTTGACAGATAGCCGTCAAACAACCATAACCCATGAGTACCAGGATCAATAGGCATAGAGGGCTGACTGTGATATCTCCGAATTGAACCCTTAGGAGCTAGAAGCGCCCCCTTTAGTTGATTGATCAACCCGGGTATCCTTTTGACTGTGCGCTTTCCACTGGAGGTTGCAGCCAAAGTAGCGTGTTGGGGACTGAGATTTGCAACCCCACTCCCGACGTGTCGAAGTTGTCCCACCAGTGCAGGGCGGCTCAGAGATGTCATAGGACAGTGGGTGTGGGTCTCTGCAGGTCAGGTGCAAAAGCACTGCGGGTCTGTGGGTTCTAGCCCTGCACTCTCATCTGTCTCCCACCAGGTCACAGTCCACCCCACACAATGCCATGTCCTTACAGACCTGCTTCCACGTCTGTTTCGGCCTCCCCTCCTGCAGCTGCTACTGACCACATGAATACCTGGGATGCGCCTAATGAGCTCCTCCTACCCATGACGTGTCCATACCACCTAAGCCTATTCGCCCTCATTTTTTCAGCGATGTCCACCACCCCAGACTACCTCTAATATAAGCATTCCTAGTTCTATCCATTCTCGATATGCCACTTACATACCGCAGCATTCGCATCTCGGCTACTTGCATTCTGCTTACGTGGTTCTTCCTCACTGCCCAACATTCTGATCCATATAGCATAGCTGGTCTAACCACAGACCTATAAAACATCCCTTTCAACTTGATTGGGACCCTACTATCACACAGGACTCCACTTGCCTGCCTCCATTTCAGCCACCCCTATTGATTCTGCGGGTCACATCCAAGTCTATCTCCCCATTGCTTTGGAACGTTGATCCTAAGTACTTCACTTCTTGCACCTTTTTCACCACTTTGCCCCTCGAAAGTAAGTTGCCATTATATCCCTGTCCTTTCCAATTGAAAGCTAAATACTATGTCTTCTTCATGTCAATCTTTAGCCCTCCCTTTTCCATAGCTCCTCTAATATCATTTAGTCCCTTCTCTATCTGCTCCCTGCAGGCACTAAGTTTTCCAATATCGTCTGTAAATGCCAAGCCATGAGGGGCCCATTCTCCTACTCCCGTCAACAGTTCATCCATAACCAGGATGAAAAGGTATGTCAGCACGTGACACCCCACTCATGAAACGCAGCATTCGCATCTCAGCCACTTGCATTCTCCTCTCGTGGTTTTTCCTCACTGCCTAACACTCTGTTCCATATATATAGCATAGCAGGCCTAACTACAGTTTTTAAACTTTACCTTTCAACCTAATTTAGACTCACTGGTCACGCAGCACCCCGCTTGTCTGTCTCCAATTCACTCTTCCTGCATTGATTCTATGGGTAATGTTGGAGTCGATTTCCCCATCGCTCTGAAACACCAATCATAGATACCTAAACTCTGGCACTGCTGGTATTACATCATTGGCACAACGAACTACACCCTCTTGGTCCTGGTCACTCCAGCTTATTTATGCTTATTAGCTAGGTTTATTTATTGTCTGTCTACTGTCTGTTGGGGCAATCCACCAACGCCAGGGGGCGAGGTCCTACACCTGGAAACTTTTGCCTCATGTACCTGTTGCATAGTAGAGAGGGTTCGTTTATGTGCAAATGCCATCGTACACCTCATGGGACCTTGGTTTTGCTTATCATCCAAAGGAAAGTGCACCTGTGGCCTCTCTCCACCAAAAGAAGGCACCCCCCTCAGTCCCGTATCGAACCTGGAACTCCTAACGCAGTTACTGAGCAGTCTATCCACTGCGCCACCAAGACGTGTCTTGTGACAACACAAGTGTTTTCAATGAAATCCCTTTTCCTGCCTAGGGCAGGGTCGGATACCAATCTTTGTTCTTCAGGATGGATACATGGGAAATACGTTTGACAGCATTTATTCCACAGCTGGTTGCCGACTAAAGCTGCAGACTTAGTGGTTGCAGTACTTAGAAGGCGCACTCAGGTCCTCTTTTTTGTCAAAAAGTGGCTAACCCGCCTCAATCCAGTATCGAACCTAGAACCACTGATGCAGTAATCAAGCATGCTACTTCCAGGAAAATGCAGGTAGTTGGAAGAACACAGGGCAGGGGGAGACTGAAGCAGACGTGGACAGGCCTGGAAGTGGGAGCAGGTTGTCCATAAGGATATCATAGTGTGTGGGGTGGACTGGGACTTGGTGGGAAAAATATAGGAGTGGAGGGCTAGAATATGCAGACCCAACCCTGACACAGGTGGGAAGAGGGTATGGTGATGATGTATAACCATTTTGCAAACAATTTGAGGATGCAAACAATTTTACATTATACCTCTTTATTAAGTACAACAGTTAATCCATTATTTCTGCCACTCCCATCGTTCTCCAGTGTGGCATGCATCTCATCTGCATCGACAGATGCCATGCTGTGCTAGGGCTGGGGGACCAAATTCCTGCAGCTAAATTATTATTATTGCTTTTTGTTATTATTGTTTTGTTTTTTTTTTGTGATTTCCTTGTTTTATTTTGTTGTTTGCATTATTGATGCAGTCTTGCCTGCCAGCAACATGCAATCCTAGGACTGCATCTGTTTGGTTTGAAGGGCTAGTGGTGGAGTCATGTGGGTGTGAGACCTCTGCACACATGACAGATGGAAAGCAGTGTCTCCTGTGAGATAGGATGGCACCCCCACAGGTAACCCCATGACTATAACTGCAGGTTCTAGGTACCTGGCTGGGGTGTTCCCAGTCAGAACTGTCAGAACTTTAGCTGTAGGTAGGAATCTAGAGTGTGGGGACCCTGTCAGGGAAAACGGGGAACTAGTGAACACCCTTAAGCATAGACGTATTAGCATCGCTTTCTTCCAGGAGACAAGGTGGAAGGGAAATCAATCACCAGCACTGGGAGAAGGGTATAAACTGATATATACAGGTAGTAAAGAGGGAGGAAATGGGGTGAGGATTATACTTAGTAATGAGTTGCAGAACAGGATCACTTCAGTTAGGAGAATTAGTGGTAGGATAATGCTAGTTACTGTGGTTTAGCAGGATATGGGTCTCCACCCCATATGTGCACATGCTCCCCAAGCAGGCCTGGGTGACACCACAAAAGTAGTTTCCTGGTATGACTTTCATGAGGTGGTACAATCAGTAAACAGCACCATGAGGCAGGGCAAGGGAAATGAGTGTCTAATTACTGGGGGTGACTTTATTCGTCATGTGGGCCAGGATGGTCAGGACAGTGGTCAGCAAACTCATCAGTCCAAAGAGCCAAATATCAACAATACAATGATTGAGATTTCTTTTCAGAGTCAATATTCTTAAACTATCTAGGTAGTAACACCATTATTAACTTAATAATTATCTCATTTATTGATAAAAATTAAATTATTGGAAATGGCTGGTTAGAAAAATACAGGTAACTTTGTGCTTCAAGAAGATACTTTTGCCACCAACGTGTGATATGTGGATGCACAAGCACTGACCACTTTACACAATGAGACTGCTGACTGAATGACTGACTCACTCAACACGTGGATAAAGCCCTTCGTCCACTGATGCCACTTGACTGAAAAATAATAACATTTTAGTTCTTTAGTTGCAAGCTAGTCTGACTCATGTTAACAATATGGACTTCTACCACCATTGAAACTGCAACGCATTGTAAAGGCAACTGGTTGGAAACGAGTTGCATCACAACTGAGGAGGTCAGCTTCATTGCAACTGTCAAGAAATTTGCACCATTCACACAATGCCCTCTTCATCTGAACTACTTGGCATCATAAAAGCAACTATTGCTAAAGAGTTGCATCTGTGGACGAAAGTGGCATTGCAATTAACTTTAGTTGCATTGCATTTCAGTTGAGTTGCAGTTGCATTATGGCAGTGGACAAAGGGCCTTCGTCAACTGTGCCACATAAGTGCCATGTCTTCTGTCACCCAAAAGACACTGCTGTGCTGCCTGCACACCAACACAGTCATTTCTGGAAGAGCCACATGCAGCCTGCGAGCCACAGTTTGCCAACCACTGGTCTATGATATGAGGCGATCCATAAGGGATGGAGGTATGGTACAATAAATCGTGAGGGGGCAGAAGGTCCTGAAGACAGCACAAGCACATGACCTTGCTTTGGCCAATACATGGTTCCAGAAGTGGGGAAAAGCACCTAATCACTTTACAGTCACCACAAGTAGGGCCCAAATAGACTTTTTTAAAGGTTAGAGAACAGCACAGGGCAGAGATCAAAGATTGCTGGGCACTACCCAGTGAGTACTTTCAGAAAGAAGGGTCCAGGAGGGCCATATTCGGATAGTGCAGGATATGTATGATTATTCCATTGCTAGGGTGAGGACAGCATGGGGAAATACCACATGTTTCAACGTTCAGGCTGGTTTACGTCAAGGGCCAGCACTTAGCTCATATCTATTTACTCTAGCAATGGATGAGCAGCTGATGGGAATAAGGGAATGCACCCCCCCCCCCAGTGCCCAGTATTCACTGATGATGTGGGAAGGCTTAAGGAGAGCAAAGAGGAAGGACAAAAGGGTCTACAAGATACTAAAACGGCAATGGAAAGAGAGAGGGGGGCTTAAGGTGAACATGAAGACTGAGTACCTAGCATTCAATGTTACTGGTCAGGGACAAGGGGGTGAGATTCGTTGTGGGGAAGATGGGATACCAATGGTGCAAGAGTTCCATTATTTAGGATCAGTCTTCAAGAGCAATGGGGAGATAGATTCTGAGGTGACCCATGGGAATAAGGCAGGATGGCTGAAGTGGAGACAGGCAAGTGGGGTCCTGTGCGACCACTGGGTCCCAATAAAGTTGAAGTGCAAAGTTTACAGAACAGTCGTTAGGCTCAGAGTGTTGGGCAGCTAGGAAGAACCATGAAAGGCAAATGCTAGTGGCTGAGATGTGAATGCTGCACTACATGAGTGGGGTGTCACAACCCGATAGTCTGAAACGATTATGTTAAGACGTAGCTTGGGGGGTGGGGGCATCGCCAAAAAGATGAGAGGAATCGGTTAAGGTGGTATGGGCATGTGAGGAAGAGGGGAGAAGAGGAACTTATTAGGTCCATTATGGGACTGCTGGTGATTGGCGGCACCAGGAGTAGCGGAAGACCAAAGTGGATGTGGGAGCAGGTGGTGCAAAGTGACATGGAGGCATGCGGGGTGGAGGAGGACTTGGTGGGGATAGACTGGAGTGGAGGATTAGAACCCACAGACTTGACCCTGCCTCAGGTGGGAGAAGGGTGCAATGATAATTATGATGAATCAATGTTTCAGTGTGCTTATCATTCTCTCGTTATATTTCATGGTATAACGTTGCAATACAAGTGTTAAATTTGTCAATCGTCTGACTTTGTTACAATTAAAGTGCTTGACCTACTCAACCCCTTTGCTGTCCAAATACTTTGGTCCTTGTACAGGGGGGCTAGAAATCTATGGGGTCCTTAATTAAACATGAAGGGGTATTTTTTAATTGTTCAGGTGACTGGTTTTGGGCAGAGAGGACCAAATAGCATTGTAGCAATGGTCCTCATTCATTTTCTAAAGGTTTCCTGCCCTTTATTCATTCAATGTTGAATCTTTTGTCTTTTATAAAATGTGACAAATGGACCATGTTGGCCCATCCCCTTTTTCTTCTCTTTTGTTTCAACTTGTATATATATAGTGTAAATTTGTGTTAAATAAATCTTCTTGTTGAATTTTTTCTGCTGTTAGTGACTGGATGATTTTGTGGTGTGACTTGTGTTGGCGCTTTCAGAACGGACGGACAATTGCTCCAGCCTATAGGACTCGATCCCACTCAAGTCAATTGAAACGTTGGGACTTGTGTGTGAACAGACTTGCAGATCAGCAGGGCAGTTGTCTACTGTTAGTAGGATAGATCATTTCTTCTTCATTTCTTGATCCACACTCTTTACCTGTTCTTCAAACAGGGAAGCAGTCATCCATTCACATTTGTTTGATCTCTATGTGACAGGGTGGTCTTCAAATTCTTAAAGGCACATGAATTAGCTGTCTTACCAGTCACTAATTACTTTAGCTTTCCCTAAGATGAGCTAGTGCTAAGCAATACAGTGAAATGTTCCTTGGACACTCTTTCAATCTTGTAGTTGTCACCCTTGACAAGGCTCTTATCAGGCACAAGGGATGACAAGGGGTCAACTTATGGAGGTTAATGTGGGGCACATCCAAACTGTGAAAATTTGGTCAACTTAGGGAGGTGGTCAACATATGCAGTAGGGGTGGTCAACTTCAGAGGTTCTACTGTATATGTAAAAAAAACAATTCTTTCTTTGACCAGGGTACACAGACTTTTTTTACATACTGTACTCAATACAAAAACGCGTCATGACTTTTTCGACCACTCAATAAAGAGTTAGTGGTGAACGTCGACGATGACGATAGGAACGATACACGGCAAAAATGAGCAACTCCGCATGCTCATTTGCTGGTCTGCTCTTCGCAGTTGCTCATTTCTCCTTTGTATCGTTCGTATTGTCATCGTCGACGGTAACCACTAACTTATTTCAATGCAAAAACTGTATACAGTATTTTGTAGTTTGTTTCTCTGATAGCCGAATACAAGGTGAACAGTTAAACTCAGTCGACGCGTCTTACAATATTCTTCAAGGGCAAGTTGAACAGGTGTGCGAAAAATGCTGAAAATTATTAATTGCTTACTACAGTATAAATTATTCAACTGTATATTTTTACAAAGCCATGCAGAAAAGATTTCTAATTTCACAAAATCATTGATGAAGAGAACAAGCACGCATCACCTGTAATTTTTAAAAACATTATAAATTAGTACAAAACATTTACCCAAGATCCATGTTCCATCATCCAGTCTCGTAATTTATCATCGCAATAACTGGCGATCCAATCCACAATTTGGTTAATTACTGCTTGCATTTCTTTGCGATGGCATTGGACAGCCATACATCCACCAAAAGCAAATAACGCGACAATGGTACCCCATTGAATATCACCATTAAATAATTCATTGGTCACTGCCGACAATATGTTTTCGGCGGTTGATGGAGTTATATTCAATCCGTTGCACATTTCGTCGAATGTTTTCCGATATCGGTCCTCAAGTTCGTTTGCTAGTGTCCGCATCGTCGAACATATCTTTAACATTTGACGGTCATCACTACGATTAACAGAATGCTTATCTGAGACCCAAATTAGGTTTTCTTCATTTAAACGATATGTAATATAGTCGATAGCAATCATTTTTGCGATGTCTCCACCGTCGAGGAAAAACTGATGAGGTGCACTTGCATCTCCCATTTTAGCCCGGCCACGTTATGGACTACGCATTGTAAAATTAAACTAAATCAAATAATTAGAGGATTGCGGAAGCCATCAAAGTAGGACGACATTGCATCAACTTTATACTGCGCATAAGCAAAGTAAAGGCGGAACTACGTGGGTCGTTCTCAAACAAACGAATTAATAAAATACTCTACAGTACTAGCAATCTGTCATGTGAGCGTACTCTTTAAAAATTCATTCACATGATATTCCTGTTCACGCGGTATAGTAGTATACAACTAACGCGCTATAGTTAATAGGATCCAATACGCGGAAGTTGAATAATAATGTGAGTTCAGTGGCGGATCCAGGATTTTCGTCGGGGAGGGGGGGTTGAGCCATTGGCAGCGATTGGAAACGCAATTTTCAAATTTAGGGGGGGGGGAGGTTATGAACCCAACCCCCCCCCTTGGATCCGCGCCTGATGTGACTTAAGGCGGTGTGGTGATCATGCACTCATTCTTCTCACGTGCATGCCTCCCATTCGTTATTATTTAAATCTTTCGAATTTTATATTAAACATCATTAAATTTGAAATTGAATTCCAAATGATGGAACGTTGAAGGGAATGGAATTTTACAGTTTGGGTAAGACAGTTGTTCTTTGGATTTTGTAGAGAGCAGTTGGTTGGATTTATTTGTGTCTTAAATATTAGTCATACATCATGCATCTAGTTGACATGGTGACAGAGGAAGAAATAGTGTGGGCCCTCCAAAAGATAAAAGGACGCAAAGCAGTAGGCCCAGATAAGATTCCCATCGTGGTTTGGCATACCCTGGGGGCCACAGGATTAACGTGGCTAACAAAGCTCTTCAATAAGGTAGCAAGTGGAGACAGAATGCCATCAGCATGGAGGGAAAGCTGGATAGTTCCATTGTTCAAGGGCAAAGGTGACGCCCAGGATTGTGGAAACTATAGAGGCATCAAGCTATGAGCCACTCCATGAAGCTGTGGGAAAGAGTCATTGAGGGCCGCCTCAGAAAATGCACTATGGTCCGGGGAAATCAATTTGGCTTTATGCCTGGCAGGTCTACAATGGAGCCAATATTTATCCTAAAGCAGATGATAGAAAAATATAGGGCAGCAAAGAAGGACCTCCATGCAATATTCATTGACCTAGAGAAGGCATATGATAGTGTTCCTAGACAGGTAGTATGGAATGTGCTAAGAAGAAAAGGGGTAGATGAGGGTCACATTAGAATAGTGCAGGATATGTATGAGGGCTCTACTGCTAGGGTGAGGACGGCTTGGGGAAACACAAAAAGCTTCAACGTGCAGGTGAGTGTACACCAAGGGTCAGCACTTAGCCCATACCTATTTACTCTGGTCATGGATGAGCTGCTGACGGGAGTGGGGGAATGGGCCCCCCAGTGCTTGATATTTGCCGATGATGTGGGAAAGCTTGCAGAGTCCAATGAGGAGGCCCAAAAGGGCCTTCAAGACATCCAGGTAGCAATGGGAAAGGGGGGCCTGAAGGTGAAGATGAAAAAGACAGAATACCTAGTTTTTAACTGGAGTGGTCAGAGGCCAGAAGGTGAGGTACGCTCAGGGGATGAGGTGATACCAGCCATGTGGGAGTTTAGATACCTAGGATCAGTGTTCCAGGGAAATGGGGAAATAGACTCTGATGTGTCTAATAGGATTAAGGCAGGTTGGCTGAAGTGGAGACAGGCAAGTGGAGTTCTGTGTGACCGCCAGGTGCCTATAAAGCTAATAGGCAAAGTCTACAGAACTGTGGTTAGGCCAGCTATGCTGTATGGCTCAGAGTGTTGTCTGTGAGGAAGGACCATGAAAGGAGAATGCAGGTGGTGGAGATGCGAATGCTGCGCTTCATGAGTGGGGTGTCACAAGCTAACAGGATCTGAAGCGACCATGTTAGGGGTAGTCTGGGGGTGGGAGACATCACGGAGAAGATGAGGGAAAAGAGATTGAGGTGGTATGGGCATGTGATGCGAAGGGGAGGAGGAGCTGGTTAGGTCCATTATAGGACTGCAGGTGGTTGGGAGCGTCAGGGGGAGGGGAAGACCAAAGAGGACGTGGGAGCAGGTGATACAAAGGGACATGGGTGTGTGTGGGGTGGATGGGGGCCTGGTCGGGGATCGACGAGGGTGGAGGATTGGAACCCGCAGACCCGACCCAGTTTCGTGCTGGAGAAGGGTATTATAATGATGATGAGATAGTTAGGGTAAACGAATAAATGTAAAAGTGAGCATACTTAAAATTTTTTACATTTACATTTTCATAGCTATAGTTAGGGCATGTCAATTTTATGTCATGCTGCCAGACTGGTGCACAACACTGTGGCACTTGCAGAATAAGGAATTACTCCAACAACCACGTTTGCTCTGCATGACACCTGTACTTCATGGTGCAGCATTATATAGGGCAGCTTATGTTTTCACAGCATGTTCTAAACAGTTGAATCGTTGGTAAATTTCTGTTTGTGGACAAGGTGAAATTCCTGAATATTTGAAAAAAAGGGCACCACTAGTGCCCTACAAATCAACATGTTTTAGGCTATATCTGTACTGACTCCGTTTGATTTTTAAAATTCAGACATACACTACCCTCTCAAAAGTCATGGGAAAACCAACCTTTATTTGCATGAAAATGTGACATTTTTTGCAGTAACACAGGTGGCTTTCCTCCCAGCACTATTTAACAGAGAGTACACTATTATGAGATGATACTTCTGTGAATGCTGAAAGAATGTCACAAAGAAAAGACTTCCGGAGAGGTACAATTGTTGTGTGCCATATCACAGGCAACACTGTTAGGGAGACGTCAACCCTCCTAAACATCCAAAAAATCAACCGTTCACATTGTCATCCGGGCCTGGAAAGAGAAAGGCGCCACAAGTTTTCCACCTAGGACTAGAAGACGCAAGATCATGTCGGCTAGAGACCAAAGAGCTCTTCATAAAATGGTCACTGCAAACCTGCTAACTGTTCACAGAGAACTGCATGCAATGGGTTTTTATGGCAGAGTGGCAGCCCACAAGCCACACATCAGCACCAGCAATGCAGCCATGAGATTGCAATGGTGCAAAGAGTGATGACATTGGACTCTGGATCAATGGCAAATGGTTGAATGGAGTGATGAGTCCCCCTATACCTTCTGGCCATTGGATGGACAGGTTTGGGTATGGTGAATGCCCAGCGAATGTTACCTGCCAAGCTGTGTTGTGCCCACGGTGAAGTTTGGCAGATGGTTGGTGATGGTGTGGGGGTGCTTCTTATGGTATGGGTTGAGTGTAATCGTTGGACATCTAAATGCAGAGCGTTACGTGGACATTCTGGACAATGCAGCACTCTCATCTCTCTGGGAGCACTTTGGCAATGGTCATTTTCTGTTTCAGCACCAAAGCACAGGCTGTAGTCACATGGTTTGATGAAATGGGGGTTTCGAGAAGTTGACTGGCCTTCACAGAGTCCCGATCTGAACCCCATTGAACATCTGTAGGATGGGTTGGAACGTTGGTCATGCACTTGTGCAGAACTCCCGACATCTGTGACCGAACGATGAAGACATTTATGGGAGAATGGCATAAATTATCTGTCACAACATATCAAATCCTTGTGGACAGTATGCTGCAGAGAGTAGATGCTGTGATAGCAGCAAAAGGTGGACCAACAAGATACTAAGATATGTATATTTGTAAGTGTTTCTATTAAAGTGGTGGTGTCCCAAGTAAGGTAGTGTAAGGTAGCGACACACATGCACCAAATTTTACATTGGTCATTTTAAGCATCGAAGCTACCACTATATTTATGTACAGTTTAGCAGATGAACATCACTTAAAAGACTTTGACTATGTAAATTTTATGTTTATGTCGCTTAACTAATTCATGTATGCAGAGATGCCACATGGGACTCTTTTGTGTCATGTGATAGTACCAGTTAAGAAAGACCAGTTTCGTGGTGATTACCACAAATGGCGAGGCAAACCACAAGTTAAGTGATGAATGTGCTGTTCAAATGAATGTGCTGTGTATGTTCGTTGAACGTACTTACCTTGCCATTCGCCTCGTCTTACTCATGAATGTGTAATTTGATTGCATTATCAAAGCTTAAAGCATCCTTGCTCACACGTTCATCAAACACACTTGCCTCGTCTTACTCACAAACATGTAAATGCAGTACATAATACATGTGCTGAGGATAGGAGAACTTCATGTGTCTCCCACCACTTGATACTCTTGCTGCAGCACTTACTGTCAAATGCAAAGCGGGATATTCGTGGCCACATGAGATCATTCACAGAATCGATATGTATCTTGTTCATGGGGAGGAGGCCTTCGAGCTGAAGGCAAGAAGGGTGGGGGACCGAAAGACCAAAAGTGGAGATCCTTGTAAAGGTACTTAGCAAAGATAATTCGGCAGCTGATAATTCATAGGAATGAAGATTAATTTTGGGAAACAATCCTTTCTAATGATCTCTACTTTCAGTCTTTTAGTCCCCCGGCCTTCTCGCCTTAGGCTCGAAGGCCTCCTCCCCACAAACAAGATACTGTACATATCAATTCTGTGAATGATATCGTGTAGCCATGAATATCCCGTTTCTATGAGTCTCTTTTTTATGAAACTCACTTTTGAATGAATATTGAATTTGTTTTTAAATCTAGTTTTAATACAGTATAACCTCCCAAGTTGACCACCTCTTTATCTTGACCATGAATCATTGGAACCAAAATGCTCCCATAGGCATACCATTGTGGGCACACTCCATAAGTTGACCACCTCTAGATATTGACCACTGACCACATACTGACCACCTTTTCCTTTGGATGGTGCTCAATAATTCACGTCTTTTTCTGAATGTTTCACGAGCTGTTTCTCTCTGATTGTCTTTCAAAAAATTTCCTCTCCTTTTATATTCTTTCGATTGCATCATTTTTTGAAAGGGGTAACCTATCCCAAGGTTTGTTTAGAATGATAAATTTTTATTATCCCTTGCCATTCGTAGGATTAGTAGTTTTGTTTTACTTTTAATAAATTATATTATCAAGATGAGGGTTTCATTATGACTTTAATGGTTCTCTTGATTTGGTTGTTTATATCTTGTTTGGACTGATTCAGCAAAAAGGGGTTAAGGGTCAGCTTTTCCTAGTTTACTTTTATTTATCCAGCTGCATTTTTTGGATTGAACTTTTGATTTATTGTTATTTTCTTTATTTTATAGCACTTGGAATTTCAGGCTTTATGTAAGGGATAATGGTAAGTTCTTGAGAGATAGCATTCCTATCTTAATTTTCAATCTGAAATTTCACTGTTATGTTTATGTTAATTGAAATTTATTGTTTTTAGAACTAGTGCCTGGGTTTCCAGAGTTACTGTTTTTTTGTTCCCACAGATATTTGGTTACCAGTTTCAACAACCAGTTATTTCTTGCTTGAACTTGATTTATTAACTTTAGGGTTAGTTTCAAAAAGAAAAAGGGGTTAGAATTTTTCCAGCTTGCCTTCTCAGGAGTATCATGTTTCTGGGGTTCATCCAGGGTCTATGAAAAGGTAGGTCTTTTGATTAATTTTGAATTTGAATTTTTCAATGTATTAGAATGAAAATAAACATTTTTACACTACCAAAAGTAGAGTTTACTTGTTTCTTTATTTTTCATTGATGTTAGATTTAACTATGGGTAGATGAGGCAAAAATTTTCAGGTGTAGGAGCTCGCCCCCTGACGTCAGTAGCTTTCCCCAGTGAACACTAAGCCGACAATAAATATGCATAGGGGTGCAGCTTTCGCCAGCAAAGGGAAAAGATGGGTACCCGACCCTGCCATAGGCAGGAAAAGGGTTAGGAGATGCTTGGTTGTTTGTATTGTAATGGCACCCAAATTGAGTGAAATTCCATTAACTGTGAGAGAAATGGTTGTGAAGCTTCAGGATAGTGGTAAAACGTTTAGTGAGATTGCTAGTAAGTTGAAAATATGCTGTGCGATACATAACATTTTAAAAAAGAAAGAAGAAACTGGAAGTTATTAACAAACCCAGAACTGGTCAACCAAATAAACTCACTGTAAGAGAAAAGAGACAAGTGGTTAAAGATGCCTTCAAAAGTCCAAAAAGGGACTGCACAACTGCTAGCCTCAAACATTGTATCAACTTCAGGGAAGACTGTGACACCTCAGACTGTAAGAAATATTTTGCAGTGCTGGAATAAAGGGAAGACTGCCAAGAAAAAAACCATTTATTTCAGAGGTAAACAGAAAAAAAACGTCTAGAGTTTGCATTAAATTATCAACATAGAGCATTAGAATTTTGGCAAAATGTTAATATCCCTGATGAGAGCAATTATGAAGTCTTTAAACCAAGAAATATTCTTACAGTGTGGAGAATAAAAGGGTACTGCTTTGGAGCCACAAAATGTAATGAGTGCAGTAAACATGGAGGAGGAAGTCAAATGGTTTGGGGCTTCATGGCTTACAATGGGGTGGAAATCTCATTTCTAACTCTAATTCTAGTTCACTGGAAGCAGCCTCTTTGGCAAATTTGGGCAGTGAAGAGACTAACTCTCATTTCTGCATAAGACCCCAGAATACTTCTAAGACCTTAAGTTACAGTTGCTGTGTCCCTCTACAATACTTGCAAAGGTGGCCTTCCCTTTCAGTAAGCCCTCCACTCTATTTTCCCCAAGGTTATTTCATTGTCAAATGGTCCTCGGCAAGAAAGACCAGTAGTATGAGTCTGTCTTTGCCCTTAGTTTCTTCAATTTATATGAATCAACCCTTCTTCCCTTATACCCAGCCAGGGACACACTTCCTGCCAGAGGTCCAGTATACCCCATCAGCAACAGTCTTCTGAAAAGACCAATGCTGTGAGATAAACGCCTCTGGTACAGTGTATCCCACCCTAATTCCCTAATCATTTCAGTCACGCTTTCCCTGCATGAAAACCTGTGGAGCACAATTCTTGCTGCCCTTCTTTGGATTCTTTCAATCTCCCATGATAACACCTGCCTGAAGAGAAACCAAATTGGTCTGCAATACTCCAAAAGTGATTGCAAAATTGAAGTATAAGCTGTTTCTTTAACATCTCTTGTGCTGTCCCCAAGAACCCTACAAATGAGATGGAGGAATTGACCAGCCCTCACAATCAATTTGTCAATATGTTCCTTCCAGTTACCTTTTCTATTTAAAATAAGTCCAAGATGTTTATGGGTCACCACACTCTCCACCAACACACCACCAATGTAATAATCAAAATCAACACGGTTACCTGATCTGGATATGCTAAGAAATCTACACTTTTGGAGGTTTAAAGGCAGCTCCCATCTAATGTACCAGTCATAAATTTTATCTAAATCATGATGTAACTGTGAACAGGATTGTAACCCCTCATCCAATACCCAAGCAATACTCAAGGAAGCTCAAGAAAGGAATTAATATCAAGTCCTATGTCATTCACATAGAGAATGTACAACAAAGGGCCCAATACACTTCCCTGAGGGACCCCAGATGTGGCTGGATTCCATTCAGATGCACTACCCTTGAACAGGACCCTTTGTTGTCTACCCAGGAGATAAGACCTTATCCATTGAGTAACCTTAAAATGTATCCCTAAGCTGGACATTTTAGAAATCAGTTTATCATGGGGTACCATGACAAAAGCCTGTTCAAAGTCCAAAAATACAACATCAACCTGCTTTCTGTTATCTAACACCTTTTGAATGTAATCCATCAAGCAAGCCATTTGGGTGTCACATGACCTCCCTTTCCTAAACCCATGTTAATTATTTCTAAGGATGCCATTCTTTTCCAAATATCCCATTATACATGAGAATAAGATATGTTCAAAAATATTGCATACAGCACTTGGTAATGAAACTGGTCTAGAGCACTTAGGGTCCAGTGTGTCCCCCGACTTGAAAATTGGTACTATGTGAGCCAGTTTCAATGATGAGGGAACAATGGCAGTGTCTAACGACTTCTTAAATATTTCCACCAAGTAATAACTGATAATGCCAGAGAGCTGCTGCAAAATAAAAGGAGAAATGCCATCAGGGTCAGGAGCCTTATAAACTGCTGATTTACTCAGTAGTTGTGCAGTAATTACTCAGTAGTTGCCATTTCATTGATGGTATTAAGACAGCCAGATCATATGTGGATGTGTTGCACCATAAACTGAAAGACAGTGGACAAAAGTTGAGATTGGAAAACATTCATTATCCAGCAGGACAATGGTCGTAAGTATACTGCCAAAATAACCAAAGAATGGCTCCTATATAATGCAAGAAGAATGTTAAATACTCCATCACAATCCCCAGACTTAAATTCTATTGAACATTTATGGCATTCATTGGATCTCAAAATAAGACAACATTCAATTACAAATAAACAACACATGAAGGAAACATTGCAAGAAGCCTGGAATACCATATGGTGTCTGAGGAAGTTACTCAAAAATTAGTAAAATCAATGCATAGCCACTTTGTCTATGACGTGTTATGGACAGGACGATACCAACATCATGGTTGTTCCAGTGTTCGGTCTGACTTCTTCTCGGTCGATGTAGGCTCCTCACTGAGGTGACCGTAAACAAGCGCCTCCCCACGTGTTTGCTGTGCATGGAGACCTGCACCCCTGGGAAAAGTGGATCCTGGTGGTTGAGGAGGCATATGCCCTGTGATGTCTCTTGGCCACTCCACACTGGTAAGGTGGCTGACAGACATTGGGGACTACGGTTGCGATCCACAGTCTCCAAAACATCACTTTGGCCACAGCTTCCAGGGAAAACGGGAGGCCAAGACAGTAGCCCGGACTTGGTCAATTGGCCGGAAGCACATAAGTGGTTATGCCTCTTAGGGTGACTGTAAGTGGATTGTTTGTTTGTTTGCATTTTAGGGCCCATCGACTACTACGGTCATCAGGGCCCGGAAAGACAATCATCCTGGTGGGTGTGTAAATCGCCATCTCACCATGATGGCAATAAATAAGGGCAAAAGCCAACTAAAATGAAAATAAATAACAAGTCAATAGCCAAATAAATATGGTAAATAACTACAGGCAAAAGCCAAAACAGACGTTAAAAATAAAAGCAGCAAAAGCCAAACAGACATAACAATAAAAGTGGCAAAAGCCAGAACAGATATAACAGAAAAGGTGGCAAAGGCCAAACCAGACATAACAATAAAAGTGGCAAAAGCCAAAACAGGCATAACGATAAAGATGGCAAAAGCCTAAACAGACATAGCAATAAAAGTGGCAAAAGCCAAAACAGACACAAATATAAAAAGGCAAAAGCGAAAACAGACATAAATATAAAAAGGCAAAAGCCAAAATGATCCAAGAATAAATTCCTCCTGCTGTAAAGTAAAAGTGTATAATTCGTGAAAGAGGCTGGCCTCTTTCACGAATACAAGCGAGTTCTCTACCCCCTGAGGGTTATCCCCAAGTGAGGTGGAGAACTCACGACTGACTCCCAGACGGTATCTCATTTCACGGTATCTCTCACAGTGACTAAAGAGGTGTACCACTGTGAGAGGCTCCCAACAGAAGTCACACCATGGTTGGTCCTCACCCCATAAATGTAGGAGTGGGTGAGGAACGTGTGACCGATCCGAAGCCGAGCAAGCACAACCTCCTCCCTATGCGACTGGCGGCACGAGGACCCCCAGTGCTCTGGGGTGTCCTTCAGTGGAGTTTGTTGTTGGTCTCTGCAAACCACTGGGCCCGCCATTGTTCATGGATGGCCCGCCGCACCAGTGGGAGAGCATCGGAGGAGGGGACAGCAGTGTTAGGTATATCTGGCAAGTGGGCCACCTGACGGGCATGGGCATCCATGGGCATCCAGGCTGTGCATCGTGGCAGCCCGGTACCTGATAGAAAATTCGTCCACAAAGAGGGACGACTTTACTGGGGGGTGAACGGAGGATGGTAGGCCATTCACTGCAACAGCATCACACTCAAGACGCTCCCCTGTGGGACACCATTCTCCTGCCGGAAGGCCGAGGAGTAGGTGTTACCCACATGCACACTGAAGGTCCGTTCGGACAAAAAGCTATGGAGCAAGAGGGGCAGATTACCCCTGAGCCCCCACTGGTGAAAGGTCTCCAGTCTACCATGGCGCCATGTGGTATCATATGCCTTCTCCACATCAAAGAAGACAGCCACTAAGTGCTGTCTGTAGAGAAAGGCCTCACGTACTGCAGTCTCCAGTGAGATCAGATGATCCACCGAAGACCTGCCAGCACGGAAGCCACATTGGGCATCGTCAAGAAGGTGGTGCCGTTCCAGATACCACACCAGGAGCCAATTAACCATTCGTTCCATGGTTTTGCAAAGACAGCTCATCAATGAAATGTGTCTATAATTTATTGGAAGGCTACTGTCCTTCCCGGGTTTTTGCAGTGGGATTATAGTAGCCTCTCGCCAACCTGCAGGGATTTCATTCTGCTGCCAGATATAATTTAATACCTCAAGAAGGTATCTAATGCCTTTCTCTGGTAGGTGTCGTAGCATTTGATAGTGGATGCTATCTGGTCCAGGGGCAGTATTCCTGGCTCTTGCTAGAGCTGCCTGGAGCTCCCAAGGGGTAAATGGGTTGTTATACCCCTCAGCGACACCCTCAGCAAAATTAAGTGGGTGGCGTTCTGCAGCTAGTTTGGACTGCATAAATGCTGCCGTGTAGTGCTGAGAACTGGGGACGGCTGCAAACGTCCTTCCTAGTTCCTCAGCCACTTCACACGGCAGAAGGCAATGTCTCCCTTGTACAAGTAGACCGGAGTCACATGATGGTAAATAGGTGCCTTGGATCTTCCTCAGCTATTCCCAGACTTTCTTGGAGGGTGTGTGACGGGTAAGAGAGGAGACGTACTGATTCCATGAGGAGCGTTTGCCCTCCATGATCACCCGTCGGGCATATTTCCGGGCTCGGAGATAGTTGATATGGTTGGCCTCGGTAGGACGAGATTGGAAGCAGCGAAGGGTTCGTCAGCGAGCCCGAATCGCACTCCGACAATCCTCCGTCCACCATGGCACCCGTGCTCGTGGTGGGTTACACGGGCTCTGGGGGATGGATGCCAATGCCACCCAACCATCACTTCTGTGAAGTGACGCACTAGGTCGTTTACCCCATCAAAATCACACAGTGGGCAAAAGCAGATATGGCTGGTGAACTCCTCCCAGTCCGCCCGACACAGACACCACCGTGGTGGGTGCTGGGGTAATGCCCCATCTCCACTGCTAATCTTGATGGGGAAGTGATCACTTCCACAAGGGTCTGACAAGACCTCCCACTGCAAACCTGGTGCCAACCCAGGAGAGCGGATGGAAAGGTCTATGCATGACAGGCCACCAGTGTTAGTCATCATATGTGTGGGGGCACCTGTGTTGAGAACAATGAAGCCATTGTGTGACACCCATTGTTCCACAAGGCGCCCTCGGGGATTGTGACTGTCTGAGCCCCATTGGGGATTATGGGCATTAAAATCACCCATAATAAGAAGGGTCTTGGAAGCTGGGCGCTGAGGGAGTCGAGGTCTGCCCATGGGATATCAATCCCAAGTGGCATGGAAAGGGAACATAGAGTGGTGGGCACAGCCAGTTGCAATGAGACCGCCACTGCTTGCCGAGGCGTCTGCAGAGCCACTGGCACATGCATGCACCCATTACGGATAGGGATAGCATATAGTGTCTGCATATATGGTGTACCCCATAACGACATGGGGGTATCACTACGACACAGGATCTCCTGGAGGGAGATGCAGACGGGGTTGTGCCTCGAGATCATCAGTTTGATCTCGTCCCTCTTGTGGGAAAACCCCTCGACAGTTCCATTGTAGGAAATTTACCATCAAGTGGATTTAGGCGGCTTGTTTCTATTCCTCCCTTTTCTCCGTCCCACTGCAGAAACAGGAGGGACGCCTTTAATTTGTTCATCCTCCTCCATCTCGAAGGAGGAATCCCCATCGTGCCCCACTTTGACCATGAAACCACCCCGTGCTCTCTGCCGTTGGTCAGAGAGCTTGGGTGGGCGATCAAAGGACACACAGCCCACGGCAGTAGTGGGGGGTGTCCCTACTTTCTTTCCTCTTGTCAAACCCACCGCCCCCTCCGTGGAGGAGGCTGGCTGGGCTGGGACAGGGAGGGAGGCCTTTAAGGGAGATGCCTCTCTTTGATGAGTGGCATCTGGGGCCTCCAAAGAAGTTGGTACCGCCATTATTGGGGGGCCCATGCATGTGCCAGGGGCGGCGGTGGACTGGAAGAAGCCATGGAAATGGGGTTGGGGTCCGTCTGGCAGCCAATGCTTGCACAGACCGGCACCCTATGGACCCCGCGGGCCCGAGAGGGGGTCAAACAGATGAGAGGTGGGAGCTGAGGTAGTGTGTCCGTCTGGGTGCAGACAGTTGTCACAGCAGCTGCCTTGGCAGCACCTGCATAGGACACCCCACGACTGGGGGTCACTGGCAAGACTAGCAGCTGCCATGCATCCAGAAAACTGATACCCTTCTGGACATGCAGTTCCTGGAACGCACGTTCCTGCAGCCAAGTGGGGCAATCCCGAAAAAAAGATGGGTGGGCACCGCACCACACCTCGACTGGTGTTTAAGGTGCGATGGGGTTCCACCACAATGGGGATGTCACCGAGCTTTCGCATTTTTAATAATGCTTCAGTCTGGTGGGGGCAGATGCCTCCACCAACAAGGCGCCATTGCGCAGTTTCTTGACCGAGGTCACATCACCGGCAATGCCCTTTGGCGATAAGGAAGGGCGACGCCTTCCCCAAGGCTGCACCATCCTCCCCAGAGATGGAAATAAACCGGGGAGGATAGGAAGAAGGTATGGATGGTTGTTGGACTGCACCTAAAATCTTAGATGCAGGAACATGCTGTGCATCGCCGGTGGAACCCTGCACCTTAAGGGTGAGAGGTCGTTGCCTGTAGATTAGGGCAGGTGCCGATGCCATAGACGTCACAGGTTCGTTCCCTGATCCAGTTTGCTTCCTGGGGGAACGCGGCCTCTTTGTTGGAGCAGTACTTGTCTCCATCAGCTCAGTGGCAGCTGGCCCATGCAGTTGGGTGGAACCGAGCGCGCCATCTTCCGGCTCAAAACAAGTCACTAAAGAAGAATGGGGTGGGGTGGGGGTACTTGATGAGGCCCCCAGCCTCGGGTTTACAGTTGCCATAATTTGAGAGAATTATGTGTTCACTGCCCGCAGCTCTTACCCACCACACGGAGCCCTACAAGGGGACGCCCATTCGGGTCGCCGAGATTCCTTGGGCAGTATACCGTTAGGGTGGCATAATCCCCAAGTACCGGACCATTGGCATCGGGGTTGACTGCCGGTCCACTTACAGTCACCCTAGAAGGCATAACAACTTATGCGCCCCCGGCCGATTGACCAAGACCGGGCTACTGCCTTGGCCTCCGGTTTTCCCCAGAAGCTGTGGCCAAAGTGATGTTTTGGAGACTGTGGATCGCAACCCTAGTCCCCGATGTCTGTCAGCCACCTCACCAGTGTGGAGTGGCCAAGAGACATCGCAGGGCATATGCCTCCTTAACCACCAGGATCCGCTTTTCCCAGGGTATGGGTCTCCACGCACGGTAAACACACGGGTAGGCATTTGTTTACGGTCACCTCATTGAGGAGCCTACATCGACCGAGAACAAGTCAGACCGAACGCTCAAACAACCACGATGTTGGTATCGTCCTGTCCAGAACACGTCATAGACAAGGACGACAGTGGTGTTGTCCAGACTGGGGCAAGGAAAGGTCACCCCTTTTAGTCGCCTCTTACAACATGCAGGTATGCAGTGTGCCTATTCTACCCCAGGCACACACGGGTAACAGCGATTGAAACACTTGGCGCCAACACTTATAGACTTCAGACGGCCAGGTGTGGAACGTTGCAAGTATGCATAGGTTTGGGCCACCCATACTAACATGCAGTATACCTAGCAGTGGACTTCAATCAACATGTCCACGACACTCAAACCGTCATACACAAGGACAAGGGCCACAACGTTTCTCCCCTACATAGACTCTTTTGAAAAAGGGGGTGATGATATGTACGTCATGATGAGCATATCCCATCATCCACCCGGCACGTGCAGGTTGGCACGAGAAGAGAATGAATTAAAAAAAAAGAGAGAACGGCAGTTAAAGAGGAGTTGGAAAAATGGTTAGACTACGGATAGGAGTTAGAAATTTAGGTTCCTGTATAGTTAATAGTTATAGTCTCTAAGTGGATCAATTCTTAGCTATAATAAATACAGTTATTCCATATATATTTTGTTTTTGTTTGTTGGAGTTTAAGGTCCCGTCAACTACAAGGTCATTAGAGACCCGACCACTGTATAGTTCTAGTGCATACACTGCACAGACACTACACTAATGCGACGATTATTGGGTATTAGCAGTACCCAGCTTCCCCAAGCGACCATCCATGTCAGTACTAACTGGGCTTGTGTTGCTTAACTTCAGTGATCAGACGAGAACTGGTGTGTCCAACACAATTCGCCGCTCCCGATCGAAAGTGTGCAGTTTGATTCACTGCTTTTCACCCATCTAGGTGAAGCCTTAGGAATCCGGCACAATTGCAGAACATCCTATCATCCTGCAGCCAATGGCATGATAGAGCGTTTTCATCAGCAGCTCAAAGCCTCTTTAAAGTCTTCAGTAAACCCTACTCATTCAGATGTGTCCATCTACCAGGAGACCTGTTTTCTGCAGATTTTTGTCGATGACTTACATTCATGAATGTGTGCCTTGTTATATATACCCCCTTGCTAACCTCCTAATCATTGTATTTACCATTCGTGGAGCACTTTCTCATCCTCTAATAAACCCTTATGAGGGGCCTCATAAAATTTTATGTCACTACCCCGAGAATTTCCTGCTTGACCTCAATGGTCAACATGACAATGTGTCTATTGATCATTTGAAATCTGCCTTTTTCATTGATCCTGTTTGTGATCCACCCCTTTCAAATTTACCTTTGTGTTAATGTTTACCCACCAGGGTACCCAGGTGTTTAGTCTGTTGGCCCTCCCAACATCACAGTAGGTGACTTTAACTGTGACCTCATCAGCTAAACCAATCCCTCCATCCAGCTGCTTGACCTGTATCCTCTCTCTCATCAACACCAACTATCAGTACACCCACCAGGATTAGTCACAAGGGTTTGAAATGTTTGATATTTGGTGTATTTGTCTAAGTTGAAGACTTTATATTCTTTTGGAAGAAGTATGCTTAAATCTAAATTGAAACCTGTCAGCTGCACCAATTGCTGAGTTGCTAGGGTTCAGGATCATGGCTTCATTCTTATGCTATCTTCCCCTGCCCAACTGTTAGCCAGGTCCTTTCACAGATGTATGTATTGCAGTGGCAGCTTCCTAATGTATGTTTTCCCTCTGAAGTTATGTTTTTGCTAAATGCATGTTCCTCCCACGTTTCTTTGTTTTTCCTTCTCCAGGAATTTGAATCACTTAACTCAATAGATGCAAGTTCAACATCATGAATTTATACAGTCACAATTTGGCAGCTAGGAAATCTAGTAGAAACAATGACAAAAAACAGGTAAAAGCAAATGAGTTTCCCCACCTTTGATAAGGTTCTTATTAGAAGTGATTTACCTTGAACACAAGTGATATCTGGCAAAATCAATATGCATGCATCACTTATAATAAAAAAAATATGTTAAAACTACGAATAAGTATTAGCAAAGAAAAATGAAGCAATTGAAATATATAAACATACCAAACCAAAAACGAAAAATAATTCTTATCGACTACTTCATGGAAAGATGTAAAAGAAAAACAATCATGGTCAGTGCTTTTATTTGTCTTTATCATTGAATAATAGATTCAAGAAGTAATTTTAAGAATAGACAGTGTTTCTCTTAGTTCTCTTCTTTGTTTTTTTTTAACATCCAAGGCATTTTGAATTTTGTTCTTGCTACCTAGGTGGCTTCTGTGCTCAGATGCATTAGCTGGCAATATTGTTTCTTCGTAGTAATATGGCAGCTTCCAGACGATCTGCTGGTGAGTGTTTGTCGGTATATTTTTCTTTTTACTTTTGGTTTGTTTTTATTTCATGTTGTTCAGCCCAATGACAAGAAGTGTAGTGTTTCCTTGAATGATTGTAGTCTGCCTTTGCCACAGTAAATGATGACACATTATTTTAGCACTGACACAACTTTGTCTGTCATTGCATGTAGTCAGCTGGTTGTTATGCAGAGTCATTTAGGTCAATGTTAGGAGTAATCCTTCTGTTCTAACTTGCACTTATTCTTATGAATGCTTGCACTTGTCCTTCTGAATGCTTACACTTGTCCTTTCTACATCCTTGATTGAGTTTTTCAGTTTATTTATAGCTTTTCAATAAAAAAAACAATACACCAAAGAAGGGTAACCCGACCCATGGTGTGTTGGTTTGTTTATTTTTTGATTTTTAGAGTGTAAGGGTGGGTGGTTTAGATTTCTTTCTCAACCATTTATAGAAATTCCCTTTTATTAAGTTAAAAAAGGTTTGGATTTAAGCCAATAAAAGAGCTTATTACTAGTTACCATTACCTAAATCTTAACCAAATCCTAATATCTAGTCTAAATATCTAAGTAAAAATTACCTTAAATTAGTGTTTGTTGAGCAATTTTGCTTGGGGACTATGTTGGAAGGTTAATTAGAACAATCCTGTCGACTGCACCATTGTTACCTTGTTACCTTTGGGGGTTCCTTCCCTAGGTTCTTTGCCAATGTGGGCTTAATATAACAGAAAAACCTATCATTTTGGAAAAGTTCTTTTAATTTTTGGATTTAAAAACTCCATAGGTACATAATACAAACTTAAATTTTAACCCTTGCTCATATGGATTACTGCATTAGTTTCCTGGGTTGGTAAGCCAAGCAGCCATAACAGGATAAGCCCTTAGAAGGCTGCTTGTGGAGATGAGGAGGTAGGTATAGAGGATGTAGGAGAGGGGAAATTTGCATCACCCATTGTTCTTTACCAACCACCCATGTTGGTACTAATGTGGGCTTGCACTGCTTAACTTCAGTGATCTCATGAGAACTGGGGTGTTCAATGCAACGTGGCTGCACTTGGCTGAAAGGGAGAGTCTTCACCCAAGCAATATATTGCCATTAAGAACAATGAGAAAAGAAATGTCTTGGTGGTATTCTTATCTGAGCCAGCAGAGGTGGGTCATCATACTGGAGGTGTCCTCAAAAGTGACTTGGATGCTGGTCATCATTAAGATGTCATCTTGGATGGCTTAGGGCTGAGTTGCAGGCATTGAGGAGACATCTGATCTGTCCTCCACTTCTGTGTATCTTCTTTGGTCTTTTCCTTTCTTTCATTCATACTCTATCTTGGTCAGAGGAGGGTCGTTATTCCATTTAATTTTTTGATTGGTAGGTTCTTTAATAGGACTCTTTGTTGAGTCTTCTGATTGGTAAGAATAAAAGCAGAGCTCACAATAAAGGAGAAACAAATACAAAAAAAATTACAGCAGCAAAAAAAAAAAAACAACAAACTAAAAAAAATTATGTCTTTGCTAAGAATTCAAATCTGTAAAAAGAGGAAAGAAAAAGGGGATCCTTTATGACCATCCAAAAATCCAAGGGGGAGAAAAAAACAACTGCAATATAAGATGTAACAAAAATGTATTTGATATAAGAAAAAAAACAAACAAAAAATATATGCAACATAACATGCAATACACACAAAAAACGGGGGTTATTGATCTCCTTTATTTTAGATAAAGAGAAGAGGGAAAATAGGGAAGAAAAAGATGAGAAGTAGAGGGAGATGGGTTCCATCCTTTTTAATTTTAGACATGACTATGTGATAGTTGTCATGCAATATGACTATCAATTTTAATACAGGTGTCGATTGCTGCTCAGTGCAGCCAACAACTGTTATCGTTGTAATGCAGTGCAGCTGACAATAGTTACTCCTGCAATGCAGTGCAGCTGATAGCACAATTGAGAACAATCTCCATCCCTAAATTTGAACTGTGTGCTGCTGTGTTGTTGGCAAGGCTGTTAACTGCTATTCAATTAGCAATGAGACATCCAGTAAGTGCTGTGCATGCATGGAGTGACTCCACAGTAGTCCTTGCCTAGATCCAATGCCAACCCACTAGCATAAGTGATTTTGCCAATTTGATGGCTGAGATTCAAGGTCATATTCCCCATCAGCTTGGCACCATGCCAAAGGTGCCTTAAAATCAGCTGACTGCCCCCACTGAGGAATAGTCTGCATGCAGTGGTGTCATCACCCCCTCTGGTGGAAATGGCATGCTTTGCTCTCTGAAAGAGAATCATCTATACTGCCCATATCCTTAGTAGGGGACGTGCCCATGATGAGGAAAAGGAAGGTGTGCCTTACCACCTCAACTACTCCATTCTTTGGGGAAGTGATCCTGCATTGCTCTTGTCTGTTGAGACTGCAGCATACCATGGCTTACATGAGATGATTTGTCAAGAATGCATAGCTGGAAAGAAGGACAGTGGAACCTTTATAACCCAAGGAAGTGGAAGCACCACTTAATTTATTCAAAAGTACAGTCCAGAATTAGGAATTTCATCTGATTGATGCAGACCCATTGGGAACAGTCCAGAATTAGGAATTTCATGTGATCGATGGAAACCCATTGGGGCAGTTGGAGGGTTAATAGGGAGAGGATTAGGATGAGAATGAGTCTTGATTAAGCAGCTAGTAGTGTAGAGAGTCTAAGTGTGTGAACCTCTTATCTGACAATAGAAGATCATCTCAAGTCAGCTGTAGCCTGTAAAGTATAACTGAGCTCTATCAATAGCTGATTTTGACCCAAATGTGAAGCCAAGCGGGAAATTGGAAGATGTGTCTCATGCTGGGATGCAAAAAAATTGATCTTACAAGGTAATTGATACAGCACAATAGTTTTGCTGGGGTGTAAACAACCCTTAATCTGCAAATTCTCTGGATTTGCAGAAGTAGTTAGGGGGATATGCCCTGTAGTAGATGTAGATGTAGATAGTAAGATGGAGGTGGTAAAGCTTGTCTGGTAAAGAGGGGCTGCAGGCAGCTCAGCCGTTTATCCATTAAAGAATTTTGGGCTTCACTAAAAGAAAAAACAGTCTGTTGATAAGAGTTGTGGAAATGATACACTTCTCCCAAACCCTTGATTATCCTGCAGCACCCTTTGACTGCTAAGGCCAAGTTGACCATGTGCCAGTGGAATGTAAGCTTGGGATCCAAAAAGAGGCCCAAATCCCTAACTATAGACGTCCACTGCACTTGTGTGCCATCCCCAAAATGATACTGGAATTGTATCAGATGCTGAATCCATGCAAAGGTCATAATATAGGTCGTAGAAGAGTTTAGACTCAGCAAATTTGATGTAAGCCATTATTCCTTCATTAGTAGGGTTCTATGAAGGGTCTGGCAATCTTGCAAAATGGAAATAGACTTAAATATTTTGGCATCATCTGCAAACCCCAGAACATCAGTACTATGTGGTTGTGCCAAAACAAAGTCATTAAGGAAGATGTTGAGGAGCAATGGACTCAATGGACATCCCTGAGGCCCACCTCTGATAGGGAGTAGTGATAAGGGGGAGGCGCCGTTGACCTGCAATTTCCACAACAGTAATAGTACAGAAACACTGATATATTGAAGATATACTCAAGATATATTGAATCATATTGATGCGGCTGGGAGAATGACTGCTGAATAGATAGTATATGAGTGAGTAGATTCGACTTGGTTGATCGCCTAGGAATAAATCTGTGTTGCTGTGATGCCATAAAACTGCAGGTCCATTGTTGCAGTTTAACTAGAAATACCCACTCAAAAACCTTGGCTAT
This sequence comes from Trigoniulus corallinus, assembly GCA_013389805.1. NCBI lineage: Eukaryota > Metazoa > Arthropoda > Diplopoda > Spirobolida > Trigoniulidae > Trigoniulus > Trigoniulus corallinus. The sequence continues at coordinate 30,466,993 of JAAFCE010009126.1, forward strand.
TGGTGATAATAGGAATTCCCTCCCAAAGATACAGTACCAGATTTCAGGTGGCTTGAATTTCTTTGAGAAAAATCCCAATGGATGCCATTCACCTTCTACCAAATGTTGTAACACTGCACATGTTGCAGTATCAGAGGCATCTGTATACAGTGCAACAGGGGTGTTGGGATTGGGGTCAGGGTGAACTAAGAGCATGGCATGGCATTCTTCATCTGAAGAAATGTATCTTCTGCAGGGGTAGACCAAGATAATTTTGCATTCTTGGATGCTTTTCTACTCAGCATCACATTTAATAACTGCAGAATGGCAGCACAATGTGGTACGAAACAATGAAAAAAATTAATGAGGCCCAAGAAACCACGAAGTGATCACCTCTATTCAGGCCAAGGAAAATCTTTGATAACTGATACATTTTGTGGTAAGGGGTGGTTCCATTGATGAGTAACCTTATGGCCTAAAAAGCCTAAAGCAGATTTTCCACATTCACACTTTGAGATTTAAAGTTAACCCATAATTTTGCAGACGTTCAAAAACTTGACATAAATGGGGTACATGGTGTTCTCCATCCTCACTGCCAACAAGGATGTCGTCTATATATGTATAGACAATGGGAAGATCCCCAAGAACTATGCCCATGAACTGCTGGAATGTTTGAGCTGCATTTAGGAACCGAAAAGGCATCCTAACATACTCAAACAGACCTAACTTCGCAGAAGGAAAAACTCTGCGAGATGGTGACAGTGACTGATGTGTCAAATGTACTCTCCGAGTTTCTTGCTTTCAGCATCTGTTAACTCAATGTCAAGTAGATTTGGATTATCACTAACAGGCCTTTGCCTATGTCAACTACCCCCTGTGACTTCCCCCAGTATCCCCCTCAACCCCCATTCAGATTGTCAACTACCCCCTGTGACTTCCCCCAGTATCTCCCTCAACCCCATTTCAGATTGTCAACTACCCCCTGTGACTTCTCCCAGTACCCCCCAAACCCTACATCCTAATAAATAAATTAATTGCTTACCCCCACACTCCATAACTTACCACAAATGAAAAGTCATTATAAATCTTAAGCAATTATGAACACTTGAAAACCCTGCCAAAATTATGGGAATTATCAATTTCACTCAACCAGAACGTCAAGCCCATAATACTCTCTCTAAAGGGAGAATTATTGTCCCAGATGACTCCTAGTATATATAAGTCAAAGACAAATTATAGTTTTCCATATTTTCATGCAAGATAAATGGCCACCCTTATTAAAGTCAATTTGAGGAGTGTTAAAAATCTTTTATAGAAAGCAGCTGCCCTATTTTATTTAGCAGCCATAATTTTTGCAAAGCCCTATTTTTTTGTCAAAAGAAAATTATATTTTATTATACTATCATCCAAGATAAATGGCCACCCTGATAAAAATCAATTAAGGAGGTTTAAAAACCTTTTATAGAAAGCAGCTGCAAACCACCCCTCCATGAAACCAATGGAAGAGGAATACAGGGAGTATAAAAACGAATGCCAGAGGAGATTCATTCAGAGAGAGAAAGAGGAACGTTAGCCAGAGGAGATGCTGAGAGAGTGAAGATCCAATGCCAGAAGTGATGCCAACATGCTGAGGAACACTGAACATTAACTCAAACTGGATAAGTGATCCACATCAAGTTCTTGCCCTAGTAGGATGCCACACCAGAAGACCCTGGAACCCTGACAACCCAGACAACCCTGGAACCAACAGCACCAACAGGCAGATAAGAAAACGATACTGATTTTTATATAGGGTTTCCTCTAGCAGAAGCAATTGTGTTTAGAGCATGCATGTTAGTATTGAATATTTTCTAGCTAACTTGTAGCGTTTTTGAAAGAACCAATTGTGATCTACTCATGTTTAGATCAGTTAGGCCTTATTAATCTTCAGTTAGTGGATGTATGCCTTACTGCATAAGAGTTTAGAATATGTATGTTAGCATTGAATATTTTCTAGTTAGATTTAAGCATTTATTGAAAGAACCATTTGTTATCTATTCATTTTAGATCAGTCAGGTCTTTTAGTCTTTAGTTGATGGATGTACACTTTATGTCAAATGTGTTTAGAGTGTGTATGCTATCTCCTAATATTTTATGTTAGTTTTTGATAGTCAACAATTTTGAAAACCCATGTTGAATGTTATATTAGCGAATTTAAAAAAAAATCTTAGTCTCCAGCAATTGTAACCTGAGGTGATAATTAATCTGAAGTATTTAAAATTGTAAATGCTCTTCCATAGCATATGATTTTTTCATGAGAAATAAAAAAATTATTGTTTAGAAGGAAAAGGTCTAAGAAGTTTTGTATAGCTTTCTATTCTGCCCACATTGGCAATGAACCTAAAGAGGGAAGTTGGTAAGGAACTTTAAGGAAATAAACCTAAAAATAACACCTACCTTCGTTTGGTGAAAGTGCTGCCCAGTCTGTTCTGTTCAACCGTGCTTTAATGAATACTTCAATTGACTCCTTGAGAAGTCTGTGTCATAGTCGTGATGATAATTCCTCCAGTTTTACCAAGAGTAATGCTTCACCAGATGTTCCTTCTGGTGGTGAAGCCCACCCCATTATTTCTGTGTCACAGCTGCCATTATTAACGTTTTTCAAGGCTAATTTTGCCTATCTCAATACAACCATTAATGTAGGGTTTGACAAGGTTAGTAACTCTATTGAACTGCTTGGTACCTCACTTGCTGCCCACTCACTCTCTGGGGTGAGCAGTGAGGATGATAATTCGGGCTCTACGTTATGTGTCCCTGTTCATGATGACCTCTGCCTCAATCAATGCCAAGTTTGTCACTGTGAGGCAAAAACGTCGTCCAGCCCATCGTGTTCCTGTCACTCATGCCATACCTAGTGGCCCTTTTCTTTTGGCTGTTGTTTGTTCATTTGTTCGTGGTTTATGGCCCACCAACTTCAATGGTCATTAGGGCCCAGAAAGACAATCACCATGGTGGGGATGTAAATGGCCATCCCACCATGATGACAATAAATAAGGGCAAAAGCCCACTAAAGGTAATGCACTAAAAAAATAAATAGCCAGATAAATGAAAGGCAATAACTAAAGGCAAAAGCCAAAATAGACAAAAATATTAAAAAGGCAAAAGCCAAAAACAGACAAAGCTAAAACATGCAAGAGCCTAAACAGAAACAGAAATACAAAGGCAAAAGCCAAAACACATACAAACATACAGAAGCAAAAGCCAAAACAACACAAAAGGAAAAGGCAAAAACCACCAGAAAAAGGGTCATTCGGTGGGTATGAGCCCCTCACCAGTCATAAGCAAGTGTCATGCACTCAGGGTGCTCTAAGGGCTCTACAACTCGACTCCAGTGGCCTCCCCAGAGCCTCCTCCCACCCAAAGATCTGCAGGCACTTTCGGCTCAGAATGGCTCTGCTCAATCTGTGGTAGATTCACAAGTCTCTGATACTGACAGGTTAATATTCACAAATGTCTCTTCTTCTGCTTCGACCTCTTCCATTACTGCATCTTTTGAAGAAGGTGGTCACCATGCTCTGCAATGTGGATCTTGGGTCACAAAGTCTGGTACAACCTCCCACTCAGTGTTTGTGCATGTACAAAAGTCTCCTGACCTCTTGACCTCTCACCCATCAGTTTGGCCTTCAAGCAATTTTGTGTGGACATTCAAAGGTCAAAATCCAGTTCTTTTGGCTGGCACTATGTCATCAGAATCTACAGAGTCACATGATGTATGACTACCATGCCCCCTATACTGAAGTATCTCTATTCTAACCTGTAATGCTCATTTCGTGCTGCCAAAAGTTGACCTTCTATCTTCCTACTGCTTTGATTACTCACCCACCTTCATTGCAGTGATTGAGACCTGGCTCTCTCCCCTGGTTTCTGATTCTTTGGTCCATCTTCCTGACTATTGTATTGTCTACTGTGATCGGCCTTCTAGGGGTGGAGGGGTTGACCTGTATGTGCACCACAGTTTTCCTATCATCACTATCACACATCTCTCAATTGGAGGTACCCAGCCTTTGCTTGTCAACCTTGGTCACCACAATCTTTGCATCTGGGTCATTTATTGACCCAACTATGCCCCACTTGATCATGTTCTCTAATTTGTTTCTACAAATCTTGTGATTGGTAGTAATAATGAGTCACAGGTGACTTTAACATTGACTTTCTTAAATCCCCTGAACTCTCTCGCTTCCTTCTGGATCTCTATAGCACTCTTGATTTACTTCCTATCATTAATTCACCCACACATTGCTCAGCTACATCTGTCTCTCTCCTGGACTAAGTCTTTGTGTCTTGTGTACCTCCACAAGCTTGTTTGATGACTATAGCCTGGATCACTCATTGATCCTCCAATCTATCGCATTTCAGTTCTGCTGGCCTTCCACATTAGCTGCCTGCTGGGTGGCTCCTCCACCTTCTCTGGAAGCACAACTTAACTACAGTAGAACTACAATGTTCCAAACTCCGACAATCTGGATTGCTGATTATCCGAATTGCTTTCAGAATTTCAGAAAAAAAAATTAAGAGGGAACGTACTGCGATTGCAAAATAATGCATGATTTGGCTGGCTGTAAATGGATACTGACAGTCAAACAGCTTACTTTGACCAAGATGTTCAGCAAGCAAATGACTTTCATTTACAGTATGGTACACATACATACCATACTAATGTACAGCCCTTTTAAGTATGCTTAATATGTAAAAGTGTTGTGTTTTCATTTAATTAATTAAAAGCTCTTTTCATTTAAAAATAGTTTTTTCTCCCAATTTCAACATACAAACAGTGATAAATTAAATTAGACCCTTTTTTCCGAAATTTTGATTAACCGAATGGGGTCTGGTCTGATTGATTTGGATAATTGGAGTTCTGCTGTACTGCAAGGTGCATCCAGAGGTCTTAAACAATGCAATTCATTCCCTGGACCACTTGGTCTTTTGGTCCTGCTCTGACCCTGTCACCCTTCTTTCTATGTTTTTGTCCACTGCTGCAAGATCCTTTCCTCCCCCACTCCCAGCTACATTCACTTGTCCTAGATATCAGGCCAAATACTGGTCGAACACTCATCTCTCTTTGCTGAGAGATGCTTGTTCTAGTTTACACTGGCACTGGAGGACTTCCAAAGATCCTCTATCCTATCAACTTTTATCTGTCGCTAGGCATAATTTTAAAAGAGCCATTAAATCAGCCAAGCTTTCCAATGTACACCCCTCCATGACTACCCAGTCCCTCTGGGCACTTGTCCATTGCTTGAACCTTAACCCAGTACAGGTGCCCCCAGAGAGAAATAATTCTTTTATTATAGATGTCTTACCACATGTTGATGCAGTATTCCCTGCCTTCCTATCTCCCAACTGCAAATCTGTCAATAGTTGATGAAGCTTTTGCTGTTGGTATAAAGAACTCCATTTGGTGATAGCAGTTTTTAAAACTTCACAAGCGTTGACAGCTGGTGGGTTAAGGATGAGGTCCCTAGCATCACCTACAACCTCAGGAGGCAGAGCATTGACCATCAGGTCAAATCTCTGAGAATCCAATCTTATTTGGTAAATACAGAAGTGATACTCGATTGTGGCGGACCACATCTCAGGATCGTGGGCCCAAAACAAGGGGAGTTTAGAAAATTTTAAATTTTGATATGCTGCATTTACTGATGGATCGTCCCTGTCAGATGACCCCTTGGCATAGATCGGCATAGGCGGTGCATGCTCATCCTCAAATGCAATCGACATTCCTCAACTAAAATATTTTTTCCTTGAGAGGTTTAAATTTAAATGGCTACCAAGTAGTAATAAAGAAAACGTGTAGTTTAGTCCTACCGTCCTGGTACCATGGCTGTCGAAATACAGCAATGCAGTATTCTGTATAAAAAAACCTTTTTTTTATAAATGAGAATAATTGAGGATAACTGCAATGTAAACCATTGCACTATTCGTTTTTAGTCATATCTCCAACCAATCAATCATTTGTAATTGCATCGTCAATCTTTGGAAGAAAGACCCAGCTTTCTCTAAAAATCATGTCTGGGTCACCAATTGAGGTAGTTGCAACTCTTTAGCTCCACCACGATTTGTGGAGTGTGTTTATAACGTGAAAGTTTGATGCTCACAAATAATTGGGATAAATAAATATTAATTTGATTCAATGATGAATTATTTATATTAGGATTGGATTAAATAACTTTTACTAGACAATATAACAACTTATCAGGTTTACAGTAGGAAGAGATGAGATTTTGAGCATCCAATAACTACAACCAAATAAGAGCAACTAACTATTTTAGAAATAAAATTCAAAGATTTTAAAAAAAATCGAATGAGAACGTGAATATTCAAATTTGAATATAAAAATTAAAACAATTGAATGGTGATCACACAAAGTGTGTGAGATCACCACAAACGATCTTAGAGGGATGATAGAAAAGGGAGGGCTAAAGATAAACATGATGAAGACAGAGTATTTAGCTTTCAATTGGGAAGGACAGGAAAATAACAGCAATGTACATTTGATGGGCAACTTGGTTAAAAATGTGGAAGAGTAAAGTACTTAGGATCAATGTTTCAAGGCAATGGGGAGATACTCTGATGTGACCTATAGAATCAATGGCGATCATTGAAGTGGGGACAGCAAGTGGAGTCCTGTGTGATAGAAGGGTCCTAATCAAGTTGAAAGGCGAGTTCAAAAGGACAGTGGTTAGGTCAGGTATGGTATATGGATGAGTGTTGGGCAGTGAGGAAGAGCCATGTAAATAGAGTACAAGTAGCCAAGATGTAAATGCTGCATACATGAGTGGCTTCTCAACAGCTGAGAGAATTAGGAATTAGTATATTAGAGGTAGCCTGGGGGTGGTGGACCGCCAAAAATGAGGGAGAATAGGTTGAGGTGGCATGGACATGTAATGAGGAGAGGAGCTCATTAGGTCCATTTCAGGAATGCAGGTGGATGGAAGCACCCAGGGCAGGTGGAGACCAAAGCAGAAGTCGAACAGATTCTCCATAAGAATATGGCAGTGTGTGGGATGGATGGGGGCCTGGTGGGATATAGATGGGAGTGGGGAGCTCGAACCTGAAGACCCAATCCTGCCACAGGCAGGATAAGGGTATGATGATGATAATTAATTTAAATGTTACATAACTCACTTTGATTACAATAAAGTAGATGATAAATAAGCAAATATGACATTTTCTTACTTCCTGTAAAATTTATGAAATGTTGCTTACATTGTTTTATTGGAATGTGTCTATATACATTCCTGCATCCTGCAGGCACACAACTCCTTCCCACAGTGCATGTCATAAAATGCAACTTAATGGGTCAGATGTAGGGAAGGCCAATCACAGGCTCCTCTGCATGGTGACAATAAGAAAACGCCTACCCATGCATTTGTCATGCATGCTAAATCTCTTATACTCATTCCTAATTCTATATGCTAACAAAATAAAGGAGTGTGGACATGTGCTACAGAGCTCCAGCTTAGAAAGGGATATCTTTGGTTATTATCAATATGTAGTTTCTGGTCATAAAACGTATTTTGTTTGCAGTAAATGTTTCACAATGCTGATTGCACAGGTGTATTTATAATTTCTTAACACACCTTAAGTATTTATTGTATATATAACCTTTAATTTGGACATAGGTGTTATCACTTTATTACTTTTAATATTAAGGGATTCCAGAAGATTGTAATTGGTTTTGCTACACGGGATGCCACATGATGTGTGCTAGGGGGATCTCATTCTAAAGGAATTTGGTGTGGTGGAATTTTAGGTGTGGCACAATCTAAAGGATTTCCTCATCTAGTTGTAGGTTTTCATATCAGTTGATGACGTGAGGCATATTTTAAAATATTTTAAGGGTGCATGCAAGAAGTGATTGCAATTTGTAAACTGTTTTAGGGGCCACTTGTACCTCAGTATAGTGGAATAGTGCAATACTTTGGGAGCTCTTTGTATTACTATTCCTCCAAAGAAAGTTCCAGTGTGGCAGTTACTAGCCCTAAAAATTGGAGCTTGCTAAGATCCAGGCTGAGATCAGCAGGTTACAGGCTACAATCTTGAGCTCTAGCTCTCAAGTAGCTAGATTAACCAATGGTAGGGTGGGGCCTAAAATTGGGTCTCCATCACCTTCACCAAGAATATTGGGGACGCCATCAGGTAATAAAAGAGACACCAAAACGGATAAAACATCCCTGAGAGTAATGCCACAGGCTCTAAAAGAGGAAGGGGAATTACAACCACAAAATGAACAAATTGAACCCAGATTGCAAGGGATGGTGGTTAGGAAAAAAAATTCAGAGGATAGCCATATGACTGCCTGTATACCACAGGATTTTGCCTGTGGAAGATTGGCAGAGGCCAGTGAAAAGGGCATTTCATCAGTGCAAAACCCTTTACCTGGCAAATCTGTAATTTTACTTGGGTACAAAGACTTAAGGGGTGTTGATGGCTAGGCACTACCAAAGGTCTAGAGAGAGGGGGTGTCAGGGTTATAGGGATAGAGTAGTTAAGAATGGGTCAGGAAATTTAGTTAACCTTCAAGCCCTTGCAGTACTTGGAAAGGTATTCAAGCTTGCAAGGTGGCAAACTGGCTGCCTCTCATTTTTGTTTGCATTTGGCAGTTTACTTGATGTTTATAGAAAGCATCATGACAAATCCAGTTAATTAAAGTGATATAAACAAAATTAAATGACAAACTAAACTACATGTGACCATTATACTGGTACCCTGATACTGGGACCTTGATACATTAACCCTGATACTTGGACCATGATACTCAGACCCTGATACTCGAGCCCTGATACAGGGACCCTGATAGCGGGACACTGATAGCAGGACACTGATAGTGGGACATTGATACCTTGACCCTGATAGTCAGACCCTGATTCAGGAACCCTGAAAGACCATGAATCCACAGTGCTTTGTGTTGTGGAGCCCCAGGGCTCCATGGAACACCAGTTGAGAACTACTGTCTTATGGCCGTTTGTGTAACTCTCCACAACTGCAGCTAGTTTGGCAATGAATTGCTCCAAATTCACATGAGATAAAAAAAATTTGAATTGCAAGTTGTGACAAAATATACAACTTGAGAATACTAGGTGGTCCCATTCTTTAATCAGTCCCGCTACAATGGGACAAAATTTTGTTTAATTTGGCAGCCAATTTACCACCCATGCAAGTGCTTGAAGGTTAAGGATTGTCTTATGATTGCCAATGATGTGGTGGACAAGAGACCCAAGTTCCACCACGTTTTGTTCAATCTGACTCCATATAAATTGAATGAACTAAAAAGTTGACGTATATAAAAGTTTAGGTAATAAAAAGGGTTTTAGTGGTTGAGAAGATGTTATCATTCAGTTTCTATAACTAAAGTGATAAGATGTTTGAAAACAGACAATCCGAATAGTGTTAAAATTCAAATATTCCAGAGCTATTCACGAACACATCTTAATAAAATTGAAACTGGCGAACAACTGATTTCAGTTGAGAATGATTTAAAATCAAAAAATTAAAAAGTTTTTGAATCATGTTTTGAATTCTAAAAATATAAAATTTTAAATTTAGAAAGAAATGAGATGCAGTGAAGCTGCATCACAGAACGTGAGATGCAGTGAAGCTACATACGCATGCCATGACGCTGCGTGACGTATGCATCTCACTACAATGATTTCAATGATACATTTTCAAAAAGCTTTGCAACAAGTAAAAATTACTTCCAGCCAGTATCTAATAGGGATTCGCCAGGAGGAATGGATGAGATTATTATCACTAGGGTGGGGATTGAGCAACTACTCAGTAAACCAGTGGTTTATAAAGCTGTCGGTCCTGATCGCATTTCTCCATTTATTTTGTAGCAGCTTTCTGGGATAATAAGCCATCATTTGGTAGAAATATTTAAAAAGTCGTTAGACATGGGCATTGTTCCAAAATCATGGAAACTGGCTAATGTGTTACCAATTTTCAAGTCAGGAGACCCAGCAGACCCTAAGAGCTATAGACCAGTTTCGTTAACAAGTGCTGTATCCAAGATTTTTGAAGATATCTTATTCTCATCTAATTCTAATTCACTACACTGCAAGCAGCCTTATTTGGCCAATATGGCAGTGGAGAGACCAACTCTCATTTCTACATACATTACCATAATGCTCCCAAAACCCTAGGCTACAATTCTAATGGTTCCCCTTGAATACTAGCAATGGTGGGGTTTCCTTTGAGGAAGCTCGCCACTTTACCCTCTCGCAAGCAATTCCATTGCCGAATGACCCTTGGCAAGAATGACCAGTAGTATGAATACATCTGTGCCCTAATTTCCCTCAGTTTATATGAATGATCCTTTCTCCCCTTATATTCAGTGAGAGACACACTTCCAACCAGAGGTCCATCACACCCCAGCAGGCATATAATGGTATATCTGGAAAGGAATGGCATCCTTAGTAATAACCAGCATAGGTTTAGGAAAGGGAGGTCATGTGACACCCAAATTGCTTGCTTGATGGATTATATTCAAAATGCTTTAGACAACAGAAAGCATGATGATGTTGTATTCTTGGGCTTTGAACAGGGGTTTGTCATGGTACCCCATGATAAGCTGGTACATAGTAACTTCACTCAATGGGTAAGGTCCTATCTACTGGATAGACAACAGAGGTTGCTTTTCAAGGGTAGTGCATCTGAATGGAAACCGGCCATGTCAGGGGTCCCTCAGAGAAGTGTATTATGCACTATATATTAATTCCTTCCTTGAACTATTTTCATATGACACATATACTGCTTGGGTATTAGATGAGGGGTTATAATACTGTGCACAATTGCAATAGGACCTAGATAAGATTGTTCTGTAAGATGGGAATTGCCTTTAAACCTGCAACACTGTACAATGCTCAGGATATGTAGATCTAGGAAGCTACAGATTTTGATTACTACATAGGTGGAGTGATGGTTGTGACCCATAAGGAGCATATATTTCAATGGTGTGACCAAGATTGGAGTATGGTAGTCCAATTTGGTTTCCCTTGAGGCAGGATTTACCTTGGGGGATTGAAGGGATCCAAAGCAGGGCAGCAAGAATTGTACTCCACAGGTTTTCTCACAGGGAGAGTGTGTCTGACATGATTAGGGTGGGACACACTAAGCCAGCAGCATATATCACACAGCATTAGTCTTTTTATCAGACTGCTGCTGTTGGGGTGCAATGAACCTCTGGTTGGAAGCATGTCCCAGGCTGAGTATAAGGGGAGAAAGGATCATTCACATGAATTGAAGGACATTAGGGCACAGACAGACTCATACTACTGGTCTTTCTTACCAAGGACCATTAGGCAATGGAATAGCCTTCCAGAGGATAAAGTGGAGGGCTTCCTCAAAGGAAAGACCTCCATTGCTAGTACTGTAGGGGCACTAGAATTATAGCTTAGGGTTTTTGGAGTTTTATGGTATTATATATAGGGATGGCAGTTGGTCTCCCCACTGTCATATTGGCCAAATAAGGCTGCTCTTAGTGTTGTGAATTAGATTTAGACATTCCATTCTATTTATGTGGCTTTCTTAGAATCATACTATATGATGCTTATGGATGAAAATGAAGTATTCAAGCATAATTTATTCAATAATTTGCATTTGATTTTTTATATAAGTAGCTGCATTTGTCTACATTATTTTTATGAAATTGCCTATTGGGTACCAGGGTACCTGGGTATTGAACAACGCCACAATTAACCTCAGAGCCAATTCTAGCCCAGTAGTCAAGTTTTTATTATCAAAAACTGAGATAAAGCAACTCATAACAAATGAAAGTATGGGGAATTGGCGTTATAAAACAATAACTGTTTTCAAAATAAAGTTATTTCAACTTAAATTCAAAATGGATACCTGGGTATTGGGGTATGGACATAAGGGCTAATGCAGAGACTGCACAGACACTACACTAATACGACAATTTTTGGGTATTTGTAAAAGGTGAAGTACTTAAGATCAACAATTCAAAGCAAAGGGGAGATATCAGAGGTGTTTAGGAATGGGGGACATCACAAAAAAACGCTGGAGAGTAGATTGGGGAGTATGGGGGTGTAATGCAGAGGGGGGAGCATGTTACGCCCACTATATAAATGGAAGTTGTTGAAGAACCCTGGGCAGAGGGGAGACCAAAGCATATGTGGGAGCAGTTTGTCTGTAGGGATATGGTAGTGCGTGGAGTGGACCTGGTGGGAGACAGACGAGAATGGAGTGCAAGAACCTGCAGACCCGACTATGCATGGTTGTGTTGTTACAAACATTTATGGGTTTCTAAAATTGGAGTGCACTCCTCACTACGAAAATTGTAGGTTTATTAATAAATATTTACCAATGAAACCTTTGTAGAACGTGAAAAATTATACATCCACACTGTATCAGAATTACTGTAACTTAAAGCTACTCTTTTGAATCAACTAAATATTCTATAGGCTCTAACGAAATATAATTAATTTGAATAAATTAGAAATGACGTCGTCATCAATGGACGAAAGATAATTTCGTGCCACACTGGCCATCAAGCTAAGTGCAAAATCGATTAGTTTCCTTGTTGGACATAGGAATGATAATAATTACAAATATTACAAGTTTATCATCAGAAAATAAAAGTTCATGTGGTCCTTTCTCTATTTGTCACGTAATTACAATTTAATTTATAACCGAGCCACTCAAAAAATGTTATCAATTACCAGATTCGGTAAGTTACATAGAGCATAAAAAATATCATTTGTTGTTATTTATAGATGATGACGCTGGTATGAGGATTTCTTGGTATTCCAGTGGCAAGTAATGTTTCACTAAATTATTTAGAGAATGTGCTTTGGGGAATATTTCAGTTTCATATAACATGGCCACAATATCAGTATGGTCAATATTGGAACTATCATTTACTTTCACAATGTTATTTAGATTTCGACAAATAAATTTAAAAAACATCGTCGTGATTTTATGACCAGCATTAACATTTCCTGGATGGAAGTGATGTTTTGAAGAGTTTCGGAATATATCACTGGCATACGTAAGTGCTAGAAAGTGCTCAAACGTCTTTTTAAAATCCTTTTTTAGCTTCAATGTATGCCTTTTTCGTTTTGCAATATGCTTTTTGCGGTCTTTGATTAGTGGATCGATTACAGCACTGCTATCATGATGTGAAATTTTGGTTATGGAGTCTTTTGGTGATACTTCATGATCAATATATGAACGACTTCCATTTGGTAAACTATTGGAAGTATTTAAATTACTACGATTATCAACAAAGTTATTCCCGTTGCATGATCTAGTTGAAGGAAATGATGAATGATGTGCTGCATATTCAGCATCAACGTGTCTAACTTCAAATTGGCATTTACTAGGTAATGCGTTTGCATCAGCTGTTGGAGTCTCTGGATAAGATATATTTCCATTTCTATTGAAAGGTTCAAGCATTGAGTTAGCATTTGCATTACTTGGAGTGAGGGCTTTCAAAGAAGATATTGGGGAACTGCTAGCTGGCTTGACAGGGGTCCAAAATGACTGATCAATTGTGTTATCAAACTCTGTCACCAAAGCATCTCTATGAATCAAAATACAACTTTCATCCGATGAATCATAACTCTTATTGTAACTATACCCCAAATGTTTCATTTCACTTCCTTCAAGAAGGGCATCAAACTCACCTTTTCTACAATCTTCTTTATTTGGAATATGGGACTGAATGCATAGTCTTTTAGAACCTCTAAAGTCATTTGTAGGTTCTTTCCCATAAAGTGAGTATTTATCAGGCGAAACAGATAACTTCTTATTTTGACACAGAAACGATTTATTGGCGGCCACTATAACTGTATAATCATTTTCATCTGCTGTAGAATAATTCCTAGATAGCTGCATTTCATTGGTTTCCAAGAGTTGCAATCTTGAAGACAGACGGACTTGTGATTTCCTTCCTTTTACAGAAAAGTATGCCCTTTTCCGACGTCTCCTTAATGGTGTTGGAACTGCAGAGCTCACTTTTGTATGCAAAATAACTTCCTGCAGTAGGCGTTTAGGTGAATCACCACTTTCTTTAATGGAATCCATAATTTAAGCGCCCTAGCAAAATAAAATATAACCATGAGCAACACAACTACTAATCCAGGGTCAGGAACCCACCTTTGATTCGTTCGGACTTGGGACACAGGCGAAATATAGAATAAATCCGGCCCGGTTTTGCCATGTATTCCATTGTATTTATTTTACTATACACATTTATGTTTTTCCGTTCCATTGCATACTTTAAAAGTTCAGAATTCAAGAATTCGCTGCATTCACTCACTTGAGTAGTTAGTGTTAGAGCTTGCCTGAAGTATGCGACTAGGATATGGTGAACATCCAGCATCATCATCTCACCCTTCTCCCACCTGAGCAGGGTCAGGTCTGCGGTTTCTAATCCTCCACCACCGCCTATGCCCCACCAAGTCCCCCTCCACCCCGCACACTTCCATGTCCCTCTGCACCACCTGTTCCCACATCCGTTTTGGTCATCCTCTACCTCAGGTGCCCCCAATTACCTGCAGTCCCACAATGGACCTAATAAGCTCCTCCTCTCCCCTCCTCATCACATGTCCATACCACCTCAATCTATTCTCTCTCATCTTTTCAACAATATCTCCCACCTCTAATGTAATCGTAGCACAGCATTCGCATCTTGGCCACTTGCATTTGCTTTTCATCGTTCTTCCTAACTGCCCAACACTCTGGGCCATACAGCACAAGGGGCATAACGACGGTTCTGTATACCTTGCCTTTGTTGTTTGTTGGTGTTTTAAGGCCCTTCAACTACATGGTCATACGAGCCCCATCCACTGTGTAGTTCTGATACAGAAACAGCACAGACACTACACTAATGCAACGATTTTTGGATACTAGCAGTACCCAGTTTTCCCAAGCGGCCACCCATGTCAGTACTAGCTGGGGTTGCACTGCTTAACTTCAGTGATCAGACGAGAACTGGTGTGTCCAACACAAGTCACTACTCCATATACCTTGCCCTCCAACTTTATTGGGATCCAGTGGTCGCACATTACCCCAATTGCCTTCCTCCACCTCAGCCATCCTGCTTTAATTCTATGGGTCATGTTAGAATCTATCCCCCATTGCTCTGGAAAACTGATCATAAGAATCATTTTTTTGTTTTGTGTCTGAATGTAGTGAATGTTCGTTAGCACCCCCTCTCTTCTCTCTCGTCTGCCTCACATCAGCATGATTCTTTCTGAAGGCAAAGTGCAGTTAATTTGTTTTATGTATTTTTAATTTATACTGTATTTTGTATTAATCATTTTTATAAGAAAATTTTTCAGTTGTAGAAAGAATAACCTAAGTTTCCATTATTTCTTATGGGGAAATTCACTTTGATATACGAGTGCTTTGGATTACAAGCACATTTCTGGAACGAATTGTGATCGCAAATCTGAGGTTCCACTGCACACTACCCTATCAAAAGTAATGAGACAACCCTTATTTACATGAAAATGTGATATTCCTTTGCAATACCATAGGTGACATTCCTCCCAGCACTATATAACAGAGGGTACACTATTATGAGATGATATTTCTGTGAATGCTGAAAGAATGTCTCCAAGAGAGGAGCTTCGGACTATCCAAGAGATAAAATTGTCTGGTGGCATCTTGCAGACAAAACTGTTAGGGAGATGTACACCCTCCTAAACATCCCAAAATCGACCATTCACAACGTCATCCGGGCCTGGAAAGAAAAAGGCACCACAAGTGTTCCACCTGTGACTGGATGACCCAAGATCATGTTGGCTAGAGACCAAAGAGCTCTTCATAAAATGGTCACTGCAAACTGTCACACATCGCTTGATGAACTGACAAGATCATTCATAGAGTCGAGAGGAACAACTGTGAGCACCCCGACTGTTTGTAGAGAACTGCATGTAATGGGTTGTTATGGCAGAGTGGCAGCCCACAAGCCTCACATCAGCACCAGTGAGTGAGATTTCAATGGTGCAAAGCGTGGTGACATTGGACTCTGGATCAATGGGGAATGGTTGAATGGAGTGATGAGTCCCGCTACACCATCTGGCAATTGGATGTATGGTTTTGGGTATGGTGAACGTTACCTGCCAAGCTGTGTTGTGCCCACAGTGAAGTTCGGTGGAGGGTCAGTGATGGTGTGGGGGTGCTTCTCATGGTATGGGTTCGGTGCAATCGTTTCTGTGGATGGACATCTAAACTCAGAGTATTACCTGCACATTCTGACAATGCAGCACTCCCATCTTTCTGGCAGCACTTTGGCAATGATCCTTTTCTGTTTCAGCATGATAACACACCTTGCCATAAAGCACAGGCTGTAGGCATATGGTTTGATGGAATGGGGGTTCGAGAACTTGACTCGCCTGCACAGAGGCCCGATCTGAACCCCATCGAACATCTGTCGGACGTGTTGGAACGTCTATTGTGCACTTGTGCACTTGTGCCCTTGTGCACTGCGACGGGCTGTCCAAGACACTTATGGCAGAGTAGCATAAATTATCTGTTGCAACATATCAACATGTTGACAGTATGCCCCAGAGAGTAGGCACTGTGACAGCACCAAAAGGTGGATCAACAAGATGCTAAAATATGTCTATTTGTGAGTGTGCCTATTAAAGTGGTGGCGTCCCATGACTTTTAATAGGGCAGTGAATGTATGCAGTACTGAATGCAATAATATTATCAGAAAATAATTCCTTAACATGCAAAATTTTTAATTTAGCAGGACAGGGTTTGAACATGGAAATATCTCAGTGTAATGGGATGTATGGCAACCCCATATTACTTGCAAATTAGCACTAGAAGGATGGCAAATTCTGCCTACCTATGTGGATGGCATGTCATTTTGACTGCCATTGCAAGATAAAGCAAAACGTTTATTACCATTCAATTTTTAACACCTCTTTGAAACCTCTCTAATTAGTACCGCTGTGGGACCATAAGATGAGTATGGTACACAGGAACAGTATTCGTGTTTAATTTATACTGATAGAGTACATATATTGTTTATATTGTGTTCTTTTTAAACTGAAAAAAATGCATTGTATAATATTATAATACTGTCAAACTGGTTAATTGGACCACTGGCTAATGACTCCAGCCGGGAAACAGCATATATTTCAATGGTGCGACCAATTATGGAGTATGGTAGCCCAATTTGGTTTCCCTTCAGGCAGGAATTATCTTGGGAGATTGAAAGGATACAGAGGAGGGCAGCAAGAATTGTATTCCACAGGTTTTCTCACAGGGATAGTGTGTCTGACATGATCAGGGAACTAGGTTGGGAAACACTAAGCCAGCGGCGAACATCTCACAGCATAAGTCTGTTTATCAGACTGCTGCTGCTGGGGTGTGATGGACCTCTGGTGGGATGTGTGTCCCCTGCTAATTACAAAGGGAGAAAGGATCATTTGTATAAATTGAAGGAGATTAGGGCACAGACAGACACATATTACTGGTCTTTCTTACCAAGGACCATTCGACAATGGAATGGCCTTGGAAAGGATAAGGTGGAGGGCCTAATAAAAAGCCACCCTACCATTACTAGTGTTGTAGCAGGATCACAGGAATTTAGGCCTGGGGTTTTGGGAGCTTTTTGGTAATATATATAAGAATGAGAGTTGGTCTCTCCACTGCCATATTGGCCAAATAAGGCTGCTTGCAGTGTTGTGAATTAGAATTAGAATTTCGACCAAATCCAAAAGAACTGAATCATCAGCTTAATATTATTCACTTATTTGGACCAAAATTCCAGTTAATCTGACCAAAAGATGTGAGAACGAATAAGAGACTGAAGCCATAAGTCAGCGAAATACAGCAGATGTACATGTTTAGGGGGTCAGTGACATATGGGAGGGTCTACAGCTGTGCTCCCCAGAATTAAGGCATACTCAAGGCATTGACAATTCCGGCCATTGCTAAAATCACAACTTACACTGACTAGACCACCTCAAGTATTCTCTGCATTTGATAAGAAAATAGATTCAATATTCTAATTCAGATTGGCTTTTATAACATCCATTGGTACACAGTGCTAGCTGTACCCTATGCAACTTTCTAGTAGAGGGGGAAAAAAGCAAATTAAAAAAAAAAAACATGTTCTTCATCCAATTTTCGCATTCACCCAATCATACATTGTAGATGCAGGCATAACTGTTGTATCAGTCACTCTTATGTGTCACTTTGATATTGGCGATGTTGGGCAAAGAAGTCATGATGCAGTCCACTGCTACTGGTAGATGCTCTACCTACGAATTCGTTTGCAACTCACATGGAGAAACTTGCACGATACTGGAAGTGTATCGGCCCTTTCAGCGCCTGAATTCACTGCTACTTTAGATTGACTTGCTTTCACCCCATCTCCAATGTCCTCTGATTCTTGGCAATCAACACCTCTGGTCTATCAAGGTAAAACGCAAGTGGTGAAGGCCATATCATTAATAGCCTTGTCTACTTTTGCTAAGTTATTCCAGCATAATAAAATAAGAAACTTTATGGACAGGCTTCTTGACTTCTGCTTCTCTGATTTGTTTTGCAATATAGTAGAGGGCGTTTTGCCTCTCATACCACCCACCTCTGGAGATTACACTGTTAGGGTCCCATAACCCAGTTCAGTTGGGGCCTAAACTTCATCTCCCATTGGAATACAACTGGTGGCAAGGTGATTATGTAGAGCTTCACATCACTTGTACCAGACCTACTATTAACCCATGTATATATAAGTATGGGCTCCCCGAGGGTGGGACTAAGCTAGAGATCAAGGAGATCTCCCAATAAGAGGTATTACTGGCATTAGCTAAACTAAAGCCTTCTTTTGCCTTAGGCCAAGACTGCATCCATGCTATAATATTAAAGCCCTATCATGAGATTACTGCACCAGCACTGGCAGCCTTATTTACTAAATGATTACATGCTGGAGAAGTTCCTGTAATATGGTGATCAGCATATGTGGTACTGATCTTTAGGAAAGGGGCCATGCTATGACGTCATCAGTTATCGCCCCATTACTTTACTCTCCCCTGTGGCAAACTATGGAAAGGGTGATCCATGCCTCATTGGAATGCTGGGCCAGGGTTTTCTTAACCCTGCTCAACATGGGTTCTGCAAGTTGAGGTCCATGGAGACTAACTCACTTTTACATACAGACATGATAACCAAGGCCTTTAGGCTGAGACCTCAGGTGGATTCTATCTACCTCGACTCTCAAATGCTTTTGACCCTGTCCCAATTCTGTTGCTCTTGTGGAAATTAAAGTCACATGGCTTAATGGCAATTTAATAATTTTCTTTCAGAAAGAACTCAGTCGAGATAGGTCTCTCAGTAGTAAATGTTATTGTCAGTCAGTGGGGCTACCTCAAGGTAATGTTTTGACCCCACTACTCTTCAATATATTTTTGAATGATTTGTTTTTGAATATATCAGAGGAGGCTGGTAAACTTGCTTTTGCTGACGATTTGAAGCTTACTATGTTAATTTCAGATATAACAGTGGCAGTTAGGCTCAATGACACTCTGGTGCAGGTCGAAAATTGGCTCTCCCTAAATAATCTGGTGCTAAATTATGGCAAATCCTGTATCATTTCTTTTTGGGTTTGTACCCCAATTTTATATTCCTATAAATTTTATGATTGGTCCTTCATATCCAGAAGTACCATGGTAAAGGAACTGGGTATCTATATGGACACTAAGCTTACTTATTATTGTCACACCCACCAACTATACCTCACTATTAAGTGAGGGCCCATCTTATCAATCCAATTAAGGGATGAAAGCTGTTTGCCAGCCTCAGGGCAAGGCTATTTGGGACTATAATTAAACCAGTGTGGTCAACATGTAGCCAATCTCACCTGCTAAAGATAAAAAACATGCATGATAAAGTGATGGTTACTGACAACCCTATCCTTCAAAAGGGGCAAATGTTATCTTCGGGTTATTATAATTATATTTAATCAATAAAGATCAAGCAAAACCCGAATTTAATTTAAGATTTTAAAGGTTCGTATCAGGGTTGTACCCGGTTATAGTAAATCGAAGAATAAAAACCAGCTTTTTGTGAAATGTTTGCCCTTGTTGTTTATATTACCCAAATCGAATATACGATTATTTGGAAAAGAAAAAAAAAACACATATAGGTTTTAATTTATACGGCGTTACATGTTAAGTAAAGTTAATACTTCCTTATGACAACTTTTGCATGAACAAAAAAGCTCTACTCAGGAATATGTAAAAATCTTCAATGTTACCTTACAATAATGTATACATACACATACAATTCACTAATCTTGGATCCAAGTAAATTTGATTATATAATTGTTCTAATAATGCAATATGTGCATAAACATTATCATGTAATATTATCATGATCTAATAATAAACTTAGTATTTTCCTTCATCAAATTCACATCCTTATCAATGTTTATTCAAGTGGCATATTCAATCAATCATGAGTAATTGTAATTCTTTTTCTTTACTTTTTAGTTCCTTATTTGCATAAGGGCTGGCTATAAGAGAAATTACAATAGGAATTAGTTTTAATTTCAATTATTTGCATTTGGTCAGGTTCAATTTATTTAAAAAAAAATTTTTTTCTTCTTCTTCCTTTTTCTTCTTCCTGCCCAACTGATTAGTTTCTTTCTTTGAAAATGTATTGTAGGAATCTCATTTAAAAATGATAAAAAATAACTATTCATTTTCCTACCTTTACCATGACACACAGCTAGTTTAATAGTCTGTAATCACAGTTGAGCCTATTTAGTTTGTTGTTGTAAGATGGTTGCCACTTAGGTTCTTTTGTAAGTGGTAAGTTAATAATTGTTTGTTTTAATGGTAGGTGTCCGTTAGATGTTTTTTTCTTTTTTCTTTTCACTGCACTTTCTCACAGGGTTCACACACTTTGCATAGTTCTAGGTTGGATTACCGTCTTAAGTCCTATTTCTTCACGGTTATAATAGTCCATTTATCACTTGTAGATGATGGTTCCAGATCCTTGTTGTCTTAGTTGCAGTAATTATCACCTGAGACTCTTACAGATGTCATCGTGTGGCAATCGTGATTTTGGTTCTGCTCTTCTCTTCCTTTAAATCTCTCTCTCTTCCTTTATATCTCTCTCTCTTCCTTTATATAGCCTTGCTTTTGAAATAATAAACAAATTTCCTGTTGGGTAACCCAACCCGTTGGAATGTAACTTGGTATTGTGTCACAATGTTGGAAGAGTAAGTTGATAGTTTTTTGTGTTATGTAGAGAATAACTTCATTGTGTATTACAGGATTGGAATCACATTTCTAGTTTCCTTCCTTTCAGGAAATTGGTGACAGATGCATGGACTTAGTGTAATGTATACAAGGTTAGATTTCTTTATTGTTTTTGTTATAAATTTTTGGATATTTGGGGGGGGGGGGTTGTAAGTTAGTTGGTGTAATTTTTTGAGGTGTTGGTTTGCCATGTATACTTGGGTGGCATGTATACTACTATTTCTTTATTGTTTTGAGGAATTTGGAGGATGTTGAATTTACCAGACATATTTGGTGAGTTATGGAAGCTCATATTTTGTAATTATATATTTTTCATTTGTTTAAGGAATTCAGGGTTCAAGTAGTTGGGGTGTATCTGGGCATGCAGGTGGTTGGGATGGTTGACAACCTAACACAAATTAAGGTGCTATGGGCTTGCTAATTTGCCACTCATAAAATACATTACATCTAGACGTATTTTATGGCTGCAAAAACTATGCAATAATCGTATTGACTGTCCCCAGTTACTCAGTTGTTTAGAGCTATCAGTACCTGCTTGGTGTTCTCGACAAAAGGATTGTTTTGCTTATGTGGGTGATATTAAAAACCTCATTTAACATATGCACATGAGATTTTAATTTACTCAGGTTGTCCTTTGATGACCTTTAATTATCTCAGTTGTTTCTAAAATCAAAATTAGTATCGCCATTAATAAGTGATAGCTCAGCTTAGGCTGACCACATAGTGGGGCGACAATAAGAGCAGAGCTACAAGTAAAGAGAAGAGCGACAAGCAAAGAGTGCTACCAGTAGTGTGATGGCACAGCAAAGTGGAGCAGCGATAAAAGCGACAAGACACAAGAAGTCCCTACAAAATGCAAGCAATTTCTAACCCTATTTCCACCTATGGCATGGTCGGATACCCATCTTGGCCCTCTGAAGGGACATGAGGGCGACATATTGGACATAGTTTTCCACAGCCAGTTGCTGACCAAAGCTGCAACTGCTATACTTATTTATTGTCGGTATGCTGTCCGTTTGGGCACTTCACCCAGCTCCAGCACATGGAAAATTTGCCCCATATACCCGTTGCATAATAGTGTGATTGCTGCACTACATGAGTAGGATGTCGAGAGCTCATACAATTAGGAATCAACATATCAGGGGGTGGCTTGGGTTGGGGGATATTGCGGAAAGAATGAGAGAGAGAGAGAGAGAGTAGATTGCGGTGTTACAGACACATAAAGAGAAGAGGGGGAGGAGATCATTGGGTCTCTTGCAGGACTGCAGGTGATTGGAAGCACCAAAATCAGGGGGAGACCAAAGCAGACATGGGACCAGCTTGTCCATGAGGTAGCGTATGAGGTGGATGGGTACCTGGTGGGTAGTGTTACACACACACACAGATTGGGAATTTGGCCAAGCAGCCATAATGGGCCAAACCTTGTGGAGGCTGCTCATGGGTGAGAGGGTGGTAGGAGTGAAGGATGTAGGAAAGGGGAAATTAGCAGCACCCAATGTTCAAACAATCACCCATGTCAGTACTAACTTGCGGTGCGTTGCTTAACTTCAGTGATCTAAGTTGTTGTTGTTTTAGGGCCCTTCAACTACTACGGTCATTAGAGCTCCGTCCACAGCATAGTTCTTATGCAGAGACTGCACAGACACTACACTAATGCGACGATTTTTGGGTATTAGCAGTACCCAATTTTCCCAAGCGACCACCCATGTCAGTACTAGCTGGGGTTGCGCTGCTTTAACTTCAGTGATCAGACGAGAACTGGTGGGTCCAACGCAATTCTACGCTCATAACAACTGGGTGTCCATTGTGTGACATCAGAGAGAAGAGCGACAAAATCAAGTATGTCTAGTCGCATTGCTCTTATCTCTTATAGCAGCGCTACTTGTCGCATTGCTAGTAGCATCACTATGCGGGGACACATAGATTATCATATGTTTGTTTTCATCGCTATTCTCTTTCCTTGTCCCGCTGCTATTATTGACGCTCCACTATGCGGGCAGCCTTATTAGAGGAGTGGTGAAGTCTGTTATTCTCATCTGTTTTAATAATTGAAGTCCCTAGTGTAACATTTTATCTTAGTATATTGCGCAACACTGTGATTTTATTCTTGCTATCCTCATATTATACAGTCGGGCCTTTCTATAAGATGCTGCATTATAACAGTCAGAGGCAATAAATACTAAATTTTTCTCACCTGGATTTTGAAATGGGGAAATACATATAAAATTTGAGGGTTATAATGGTCTCCTTTATAAAGGTCACCCCTCAATAAAGGTCTCTAAATTTGCAGCCCCTGAAACATTTACAGTGTGTTATAATGGTCTTTGTATCTTTTGAGCTATTGCATAGTGCAGCGTTTTCCAACCTGTGGTACACCTACCACTGGTGGTATGCGAGTTGCAGGTTGGTGGTATGCGAAAAATATATCAAAAATGGCGAACATAAAAAAATAAATCATGAAAATATCATAGAAACGTTTTTTTAATTGCTGACGATGTAGGAAGGTTAGAAGAGGTTCAACAGGGCTTACAGGACATTACAACAGCAGTGGCAAAGGGGGGGCCTGAAGGTGAACATGAAGAAAACAGAGTACTTAGCTTTCAGTTGGAGCGACCAGGACCAAGGGGGTGTAGTTCGTTGTGGAAATGAGGTGCTGCCAGCAGTGAAAGAGTTTAGATATCTAGGATCAATGATTCAGATCGATGGGGAGATCGACTCCGACTTTACCCACAGAATCAATGCAGGATGGCTAAAGTGGAGACAGGCAAGTGGTGTGCTATGTAACTGCAGAGTCCCAATAAAGTTGAAAGGTAAGGTTTACAAAACTGTAGTTAGGCCCACTATGCTGTAAGGATCAGAGTGCTGGGCATTGAGGAAGAACCATGAGAGGAGAGTGCTAGGGGCCAAGATGCAAATGCTACATTACATGAGTGGAGTATCGCGTGCTGACGGAGTCCACAACGAGTATGTTAGAGGCAGCTTGCGGATGAGAGACATTGCAGAATAGATGAGGGAAAATAGGTAGAGGTGGTATTCGCATGTGATGCAAAGAGGGAGGAAGAGCTCATGTGGTACATTATGAACAGCGGGTGGTGGGTGGCATCAGGAGTAGAGAGAGACCCAAGCGGATGTGGGAGCAGGTTGGGGATAGACGGGAATGGAGGATTAGAACCCGCAGACCCCACCCTGCCATAGTCAGGATAAGGGTGTGATGATGATATTTATCATAGAAACATTTTTTCCTATAATTCACAAAAACTATTTTAATAATACAGTATTATACAGTAAAGTTGTTAATATGTATAGGCACTGATTGGCAATTACCTTAACAATATTAATATCATCTACATACCTTATCCTGCCTGAGGCAGGGTCGGATCTGCCAGTTCCAACGCTTCCAATACATATAGCATATGTGGCCTAACCACCGCCCTGTAGAATTTCCCTTTCAACTTGATTGGGACCCGACTATCACACAGGACTCCACTTGCCTGACTCCACTTCAGCCACCCCCGTTGATCCTATGGCTCACCTCAGCGTCTATTTCCCCATTGCTTTGGAACGTTGATCTTAAGTACTTTACCTTTTGCACCTTTTTAACCAGTTCACCCCTTGAGCGTATGTCCCCGTTATTTTCCTGTCCTTCCCAACTGAAAGCTAATTGCAGTCAAACTCGGATATAACACACACCGTCGGGACTGCTCGTGTCTGTGTCTTATAACCGAGTGTGTGTTAAAACAGAAACAATGCTAAATGATGCCAAAGCTATGTTAACTGAACAAAAATATGCTAATTTCAAGATAAATTCAACCTAGACTAGTCGACCTAGACTTGTATAATTATACTTCAAGACGCACACACTTGCAGTCAGCTGCAATTTTGCCAGATTCCACACTGCTGAGAATTTTATCCTTTTATCATCATCATCTCACCCTTCTCCCGCCTGAGGCAGGTTCCGGTCTGTGGGTTCTAATCCTCCACTCCCGCCTATCCCCCAACAAGTCCCCTTCCACCCCACATGCCACCATATTCCTTTGCACCACCTGCACTCACGCTCGTTTTGGTCTTCCTCTACCTCTGGTGCCCCCAACTACCTGCAGTCCCACAATGGATGTAATAAGGTCCACCTCATCACATGCCCATACCACTTCAAGCGCTTCTCTCTCATCCTTTCTGCAATATCTGCCAACCCCAAGCTACCACTAGGTAGCTTCAGGTCATGACACCCCACACATGTAGCATAGCTTTCATATCTCAGCCGCTTGCATTTGCCTTTCATGGGTCTTCCTAACAGCCCAACACTCTGATCTATATAGCATAGCGGGCCTAATGAGAGTTCTGTAAAATTTGCCCCACTTTCCTGTCTCCACTTAAGCCATCCTGCATTAACCCTACAGGCCACGTCAAAGTCGATTTCCCCATTGCTCTGGAAAACTGATCCTAGATAGGAAAACTCTTGCACCATATAGCCTTACTTAAGCTGTGGGGTATGCCATCTAGATTAGGGTTGCCATACATCCCGGTATACCGGGACATATACCGGTTTTGAGGTCTGTGTCCCAGTGTCCCGGTCCGACAGTCATTTGTCTCGGTCAATTTAAAATTTTTGCATGTTAAACAATTATTTTTTGATAATATCATTGCATTCAGTACTGCGCATATACATTACATGCCTAGAGATTTGGTACAGATTCATCCATGAAAGCACATCACATTTTGCCAGTGAAACTGACTGTTCCAGAATGATCCACCATTGATCCCTGGGGAGGATCCAGGCGAGGGGAAATGCAGCAATTGCTCCCCCCTCACTGCCTGAAAGGGGCGCAACTGATGAAGCATTTTTGCATTGCTATCCCCATTTCTATACTGCCAGTCCAACAGTTGCAGTCCAATCTGTAGTTGGCTACACTACTTAAGATAGGTCATTGTCAAAGGGCCAGGAGTGGACCTTTTTGTAATTGCTAGCTAGATGTATACTCAGGGATTATGAATATTTAAAAATATTTGGGGCGCACATGTTTTGAAGTTCTACCCCCACCCAGATTCGCCACTGATTGATCCTAACGTTTTTTTGGGTCCTCTGAAATATTTTATATTTCAATGCGTTAGTGAAAGGATTAGAATTTTTTAATAAAGCTATGAATGTTTATACAGTAATATGAATTCTTGCCATTTTGTTGAAAAAATATTTTTTAAGGGGGGATGTCCCGGTCGGTGGTTCCGACAATTATGGCAACCCTAATCTAGATTCATGTTACAGCTATTTGTATATCCGAGGTCTCTCACACGTTGAAAGTGCTGTAGGGACCAAACCAGTTGTGTGTTATATGCAATATCCGAGTGTGTTATAGCCAATCAATTTCTATATACTTATGCATTAGCGCTGGCTGGGACTTTCCCTTGTGTGTGTTATAAGCCAAAAAGTGTTATAACCAGGGTGTGTTATAGCGAAGTTCGACTGACTCTGTCTTTTTCATGTTTATCATGAGCCCTCCCTTTTCTATTGCTCCTCTAATGTCGTTTAGTCCCTTTTCTAAATGTTCTCTGCTGTCACTAAGTTTTCCGACATCGTCCACAAATACCAAACACTGAGGGGCATATTCACCTACTCCCATCAGCAGTTCATCCATAACCAGGATGAAGAGGTATGGATTAAGTGCTAAACCTTGGTGCACCCCAACTTTCACTGGGGAACCCCCAGTATTCCCACAAGGAGTCCTTACCCTGGTTATGGAACCTTCATACATATCTTTGAATATTCGGATAAACCCTTCTTCTACCCCCTCTTTTTCATAATACCTCCCAAACTACCTGCCATGGGACACTCATAGGCCTTCTCCAGGTCGACAAAGACGGCATGGAGAGCTTTCTCTATATTTCTCTATCATCTGCCTCAGGTTAAAGATTGGTTCCATTGTGGACCTCCCTGGCATAAACCCAAACTGGTTTCCCCAGACTAATTCTAACCCTGAGGCAACATTCCAATACTCTCTCCCAGAGCGTCATGGAGTGGCTCATTAGCTTTATACCTCTGTAGTTACCACAATCCTGGACATCCCCTTTGCCCTTGTAGAGGGATACTATCCAACTCTCACGCCATTCAGATGGCATTCTGTCTCCTCTAGCTATCCTACTGAAGAGTTTCCCTAGCCACCTGGTACCTGTGCTCCCAAGGCTATGTCACATTTGTATGGGGATGCCATCTGGGCCTACAGCTTTTTGACTTTTCATCTTCCTTAGTGCCCTGGCAACTTCCTCCTCTGCTACACAGGCCACCACCCCTTTTGATGCAGGATGGGTAGCGGGGACCTCACCTCCTCTGTAGCATGCAAGAGAGTTTGAAAGTACTCTTCCCACCTCCTCTTTACCTCTGGTGGGGAGAGCAGGACCCTACCTTCACTATCCTTAACAATATTAACAATTGAGGGAAAATTTTTGGACGACCAACTCATCTTTTTATATGCGGGGGGTGGGGGTATTTCTTGTGGAGCGTCCCATGTTGAGTTCTGAAAAATATGGTCACCCTATAAAATTTATAATGCAAATAAAATTAAGACTATTTTTCGTGACTATTTTTCACTGGTATGGCCAATAGTGGAGTACTGTAGTCGAATTTGGTTTCCCTTTAGGTAGGGGTTATCTTGGGAAATTGAAATGATACAAAGGAGGGCTGCAAGAATTGTGCTGCATTGCTTCTCTCAAAGGTTGAGTGTCTCACACATGATAACGGAATTAGGGTGGGACTCACTACATCAGAGGCAGGTATTGACAGCATTAAGCTTTTTCACAGACTGCAGAAATTAGGATATGAGTGTACCCCAGGTGGCAGCTTATCCCTGGTAGACTATAGGGGAGAAAGGATCATCCCTTCAAACTGAAGGAGGTTGGGGCACGAACAGACTCGTATTACAGGTCTTTTCTTCCAAGGGTCGGCTGGCAATGGAATTCTCTCAGTGAGGATAATGTGAGGGAGTTTCTTCAAGAAGGTGCCATTATAGCAGGTATGCAATATTTGGCAGAATAGATTTTATGCTTCAGGTTCCTTGGGGGTTCAATGGGTTATAAATTATTATTCAATAGGTTATCAATGGTCTCTCCACTGACAATTTGGCCTATCAGGACTGCTTGCAGTGCATTCAATTACAATTAGAAAATAACGCACAATAACAACATTTCACGAAATACAATCATTTTAATGAAGTAATACAATTTATCGTGATGTACTACCAAGTGGTATGCAAGCCAAAAAAGGTTGGGAAACGCTCCCATAGTGGGTTTCGGATACAGGATAGCTACATAAAATGGACTGCATGAATGGGGCCCTGATTCTATTGTTGTTGTTGTTTGTTGGAGTTTAAGGTCCCATCAACTACAAGGTCATTAGAGACCCGTCCACTGTATAGTTCTAATGCATATACTGCACAGACACTACACTAATGCGACGATTATTGGGTATTAGCAGTATCCAGCTTTCCTGAGCGACCACCCATGTCAGTACTAACTGGGCTTGCGTTGCTTAACTTCAGTGATCAGACGAGAACTGGTGTGTCCAACGCAACTCGCCGCTCCCCCCTGATTCTATACTAAATACTGCACTGTTATCTACTTGAATTATGTGAAAGATGTCATCCCAGATCCTTCAAAAATTAAAATGCAAGGTGACAAATTACGAATTATTCCAGAGTTAGAAAAGGATGAACATTCCACAGCAATGGGGAAATAGACTCTGATGTGACCCATAGAATCAATGGTGGATGGTTGAAGTGGAGTCCTGCATGATAGGAGGATCCCAATCAAGTTGAAAGGAAAGTTCTACAGGGCAGTGGCTAGGCCACCTATGCTATATGGGTCAGAGTATTGGGCAGTGATGAAGAGCCACATCAAAAGAATGCAAGTGTCCAAGATCCCAATGCAGTGGGACATGAGTGGCGTGTGTGAGTGGTGGACATCGCCAAAACCATGAGCAAGAATAGGTTGAGCTGGTATGGACACATCATGAGAAGAGGATCTCTTTAGGTCCATTCCAGGAATGCAGGTGGTTGGTAGTATCCAGGGCAGGGGTAGACAGATGCAGACCTGGAAACAGTTTGTCCATAACAATATGGCAGCAGTGTGGGGTGGACGGGGACCTAGTGGGAGATAGACAGGAGTGGAGGACCAGAACCCACAGACCCGACCCTGACAAGGTGGGATAAGGGTTTGTGTTTTTTTAAGTATGTGCATATGCACAATAAGTTATGTGTCATAAATGGGGTACATTTTTCCTCACGTGGTTAAGCTTTATTACAGTCATGATATAATGGTCCATTTTCATGTCACCAAAGACCAAATCTTATAGAAGGGTCAGTGGCGAATTGTGTTGGACACACCAGTTCTCATGTGATCACTGAAGTTCACCAACACAACACCAGCTAGTACTGACATGGGTGGCCACTTGGGAAAACTGGATAATGCTAATACCCAAAAATCGTCACATTTGTGTAGTGTCCATGCAGTCTCTGCATAACAACTGCACTGCTGAAGGGGCCTCTAATGACCTTGTAGTTGAAGAACCCTACAACACAAACAAACAAACAACAATATAGAAGGGTCCGACTGTATTATGTTTTGTGGAATAGAAGTGGGTATAGATTTGCTTTTTAAATTTTAATCTCCAATCACATTGCAATTCCAATTAGGTGTTTACTGCACTTATTCTTATAATTATTTATCTTCCCTTTTATTGTTAAATCCCCACCCCATCCCCTACATAAGGGTTCGATGTTTAGGGGATGTTAAATTTAATATTATTATTATTAAATCCTGAAACTGAAAGCAAAACTGGTATGCCTAGTTCCATATAACCACAGTTGAGTGCTAATCACGTCGACACTGTTGACATTTTAATGACGCTTTGTGAAAGCACTTTAGAAAGGAGCCCCAGTGGTTTTTTGGAAGCACATCATGCACAGCAGATTTGTGTTTCCAAAGCAGACAGCTCAACCACCAGTCAATCGGAATGCAGCTTGCCTTGCGGGATGCTATTTGAGTTGACCAAGTAGCGTTATTTCATAGCTACTATCCACATAATCTTTTATGCTATGTATCGTGCTACATAGTGAGAAATACGAAAATTGCTGTTCATAAAAGTTATATAGCAACTTTGTAGCATAGGGAACGAATTATTTTAAAACTGTAGCCAAAACTTCATGGTGCAGTTGTAGTGCTACAAACGCTACACCTTTTCGAGTAGGATTCTTTGCATAGTGCAACATGGCAGCCCCCACAGAAGGTATTAGAGTTTTCTGGCTGTGGTTCTGTCCGACGTATGCTATGCAATACAGACGAATCGTGAAATACACAGGCACATGCAGTGTCTGAGTTTGTGCAGTTGAAAATTCGTCTGCATTACATAGCTTACATCGGATAGAACCACGGCCAGAAAACTCTCTATTGCAATTGAAAATGAAGTGGAAGAAATAAAAAAATTGTATAGTATTCAATCAAAGAAGTAATTTCATTTTAAGAACATTAAGATCATCATCATCATCATATCCTTATCCCGTCTGTGGCAGGGTCGGGTCTGAAGGTCCACTGAACATACTCTGACTGGGGTCCCCCAGCTAGGCATCTGGAACCCATAGGAGAATTGGCAAAGTTTGTCTGTGGGGGGTGCCAACATAACGAACATAATATTTAATTAAAGGAATTGAAATACTTTAGTCATCTAAGTAGCATATATGGCAATATGGAAGCCTCCATCTATACATGTCGCTTCAATAGCTGCTACTGCCAGTGCACTACATGAATTTTCATGACGTTACCATATGCAATGCTACAAGTATTTACATGGCTTAAAAGATTATGTGGTCTGTGGTGCTCAAAGTAGTGTTGTGACATCACCACTCTTTGTGCTGTATCATCTGATTCAATGCTAATAGTGTTAGCACATTTCTATCCACTGCATAATCTTCTATGCTATGTATCACACTACGTGGTGAAGAATACAAAAATTGCTGTTCATAAAAGCTACGTAGCAACTTCGTGAGGGAAAGGCTGGTTCAGTGGCAAGTGCTACCAGTGAAAACAGTGCATGCACAGTCACCAAAACACACAGCACATGTACTCGTTCAGTGGTAGGCGGCAGATAGGACACACGATGGCTGACTTTGGCAATGCCTGCTAGGTGGCGTAATGACTGAACAATGGTGTTATGGCATAATTGGCATCGTCTGCAGTGTGACCAGCCAATGATATGCGCATGGGAGTGCTGCACTCTGAAAGCAGTTGACTGCTAGTCAACTGCACTTTTATGCCCATTCCTCAACTCTCTCCCTACATAATTGCGTGCCGACGCCATCCGTTTCTGTGTTGCTTCATCTGCTCATGCAGTATCTGCCACTGATGCGCATGCCACTGAACCAGGCTTAAGGAACGAATTCTTTTGAAACTGCAGCCAAAACTTCATAGTGCAGCTGTAGCGCTACAAACACTATGCTGTTTAAAGTAGGATTTCTTTGCGTAGTGCAACATGGCGGCCCCTGTAGAAGATATTGCAATTGAATATGATGGACTGCAATACTTATTGACAGTACCCAAAAATGAAGCAGAATAAATAAAAAAATGGTATAGTTTTTAATTAAAGATGTAATTTCATTTTATATTGAATTTTAAAAATAACATGATTTCTATATAAATAAATAAGTAAATATAGATACATATTTGCCAATTGGTGGGACCAATTTGGTTTTCTCTCGGGAGATTGAAATCATCCAAAGGATTGTCCTCCACAGGGTTTCTCACAGGGAGAGTGTGTCTGACATGATTAGGGGATGAGGGTGGGACACACTAAGCAAGCAGCATATCCCTCACAGCATTAGGATGTGTGCCCCTGGCTGAGTATAAGGGGAGAAAGGATCATTCATATAAACTGAAGGAAATTAGGGCACAGACAGACTCATTCTACTGCTGTTTCTTACCAAGCACATTTAGCAATGGAATAGCCTTCCAGAGGATAAAGTGGAGGGCTTCCTCAAAGGAAAGCCCACCATTGCTACTACTGTACAGGGCACTAGAATTATAGCTTAGAGTTTTAGGCATTTTATGGTATTATGTAGAGGAATGAGAGTTGGTCTCTCCAATGCCATATTGACCAAATAAGGCTGCTTGCAGTGTTGTGAATTAGAATTAGAATAAAAAATAATATTTAATTAAAGGAATTTAAATATAGTGCATTTCATCTTTCAACCAATTTCCTTCTGCTTTGCACTTTTCCAACTGTCTATCACATTTGCAGCCATTTTGGTGTAAAACCTGCTTTTTTCAACGTGTTAACCCATAAAGTTCCTGTCTCAGGTAGGACCATGGGTGTTGGAGGCCAGTTTCGGGTGGTGGGGAACTTGTGCAAGGTTTGACTACTTAAGCCTAACCTTAGGGCAATTTCTGCCGACAGCTGCATGGTTTGTGCATCATCTGCACCACCTGGGACGACATTGGGGCCAGTCACCAACTACCAATGGCTCTTCTTCTTGTAGGTGCCCTCTTCACTGTCACCAATGCAGTCCACTTTCCAACTGTCTTTGTCCAAGTCCCACTTTCCACTCCCTTGCTCGCTTCCACTGCTTTGGGTTGTTCCCACTCAGGCTTAAGGCACCACCTATCAGCCACATCCCTCTGCAAACATCTGCTACACCTCTGCATCCACTTCCTACATTCGGCCCTTCCTGAGGAGTCTGTCCCCAGAGACATCTGATACTTCATATAATCTGCAGAGGTGGAGGTGACTCTCGGCCCCTCCCTGACACCTATTCCTTCTACATCACAGCAGTCACTCCACTTCCTCTTGATGACCTTGTAGGGTCCAACATACTTTCCTGCCAACCTCAGTTTAGGTCCAAACTGGGTGCACTTTATCACCACCATATCTCCTATGGCATATTGCACAGGCTCTTTGGAGGTCTGATTGTGGGATCTGTAGTTTTCTTCCTGTATCTGCAATATCATCTGTTTGGCTTCAGCCCCTGCTGATGCCCACCTGTAACAACTGCTTGATGAGTCTGAATGTAACAACTGCTTGATGAGGTACAACTTTTCTTCCTTGTCTTGCCTCCTACATATCATGTAGATCAACTTGTCTTCAACTACTGTGACTGGACAGCAACTAAGGGTATCCACGTGCCTCATCCTGGTTCCCAGTCTGTGCTCAGTTTCGTACTCGAACTCTTCCAACTGTAAAGCCCACTGAGCCACTTTGGGAGCTAACTGTTGCTTAATGTCTTCTCGAAAGCTGCACAATCTGTGACCAATCTAACACCTCCAATTCATAGTCGTCTCTTAGCTCATAAAGCATACAGGATGCAACTTCTTTTCATGGAGTCACCTTTGTAGCAATACTGCTCCATACCCCTCTTTACTAGCATCAGTTTGTAATTTGATTATCACATCAGAGTTATAGATCCACAATACAGGCTCTCAGGTTAGGGCACTCTTGAGTTAATCAAACACCTGCCTCTCCTTAACTCCAAACTGAAAGTCTCTATCCTTTTTGGTCAGGTCCAACAATGGTCAGGCTGTTATTGCATACTCTTTGATAAACCACCAGAAATACCCGGTCCATCCCAAGAAACTCTCAACATATTTCTGAGTCTTTGGAACAGGAAAAGCTCTAATAGCTTCTATCTTTGAGGGAGAGGGGGAGATACCCTCCACAACGTGTTCTAAGATTCAACTGTGTGGCAGAGGAACTGGCACTTTTCCCAGTTGATGATCAACCAGTGCATCTCTGCCACCTTCACGACTCGAACCAGGATCTTGAATGTGTCTTCATCATCAACCCCTGGTACAATCAGATCATCCACATAAGTACATATCCCTTTATGTCAGATGAGGTTCTTGAAGATTTGATTGATGAATCGAAGAAAGCTGGCTGGACTGTTGCATTGACCAAAGGGAGTCTTCAAGAACTCATACTGTCCATCTGGTGTCACCAACAAAGTGTACTTCCTACTGTCTGCTGCCACCGGGACATGAAGAAAACCATTCTTCAAGTCTATTGTAGAAAACATCTTGGCCTTGCTCAGAAAGTCCAAGCAGTCATCCACCAATGGCATCGGGATCCAATCCCATGCTACTCTTCTGTTTAGTTTTTGATAATCTACAGACTCAATAGGACCCATCTTTCTTAGCAACCCTAACTACTGCACTGGTATATTAACTGGAACTTGGCTGGATCACCCCAGTTTGCAGCCACTCTTCTACCTGAAGATTCAAAAGCTCCCTCTCCTTTGGCGCCAGTCTCTTTGGGTGTTGGGCCAGTTCCCATGTGTCCCAGCTGATCACATCAAAAACATTTATGGCCATTGCCTCTTGATGGGCACCCTTTGATGCTGTGTTCTGCTGATCCACATGAGAAACAATGCTGTTTCTTCCTAACCTCTCCTCTGCTTGCATTTTGGACTACTTCTTTCTTTCATCTTCTTGCTTGCTCTGCGAGTCAGTCATAGACCTCGAACCTCTGTTTTAACTCCTTTAATGATGTTCCACCTTGCAACACAACTTTGTTGGTGCTTCAATCTAGCACCCCATCTGTGATATATTGTATTAGGGTGTCCTCTTCAACTGAACACTGACTAGCAATTTCCTGCATGGCAGAGATATATTGATGAGCTGTCGCATCTCCCCGTCTCTTCTGGCTGGCTAACTGTTCATGGATCATCACACGGGTCACCTTGGACTTGAATTCACTCTTCAGCCTTCTTTTTAGGACTGTCCAGCTCTGAATGTTGGGCTCATAGGACAGAAACTTCTTGGCTGAGCCTTTCAACATCCTTTTCACCTATGAACGTCTGTAGCTTATCCCAGTGCAACAGTGTTGCTAGATTCTCAAAATCATTGAGCCATTTCTCAACTGGCAGCTTGTCATCCCCTGTATAATAGCAAAGACCATCTTCTATGTCTTTTATCGAGAATCTCGATCCTGCTTCGGAATACTGGGTACTTTGGCCTGACAACCCTCCAGGTAATAACCCACTCAGCCCTTCCTGTGGATATCCTCACTACTTTCATCATCTTCGGAGTCTTTATGTCTGAAATTGCTAAATTCTTCTTTGCCATTGATTCCCCTAAGCAGGTACCACATTCTCAATCTCTCTTTAAGAATTGCCTTCTTGCCATCTGTTGTCAAATTCAAGGACTAGTCTTCTTCACAAGTCTTCTACTCTCATTACTTCTAACAATTCCGTCGTCACTTCCATATGACTTCTACTGTGGTTTTGTTCTTGGTTTTCTTCTTCCATTATCTCTCTGACAGCATTTCCCTCACTTACTCCTATTGCCATCTTGGAGTCATCTCTACTACGACAGGTGATAGAGAAGCATAGAGCAGCAAAAAAGAACCTTCATGCAGTATTTGTTGACTTGAAGAAGGCCTATGATAGTGTCCCTAGACAGCTACTGTGGAGCGTTTTAAGAAAGAAAGTGGTAGATGAGAGCCATATTAGGATAGTACAGGATATGTATGAGGGCTCCATTGCTAGAGTTAGGACAGCATGGGGAAACACTGCAGGTTTCAATGTGCAGGTGGGTGTGCATCAAGGGTCGGTTCTTAGTCCGTATCTCTTCACTCTAGTAATGGATGAGCTGCTGACGGGAGTGGGAGAATGGGCGCCTCAGTGCCTGGTATTTGCCGATGATGTAGGAAGGGTGGAGGAGTCCAAAGACGATGCACAAAAAGGCCTACAAGATCTTAAGACAGCAGTGGAAAGAGGGGGCCTTAAGGTGAACATGAAGAAGACTGAGTACCTAGCATTCAATTTTAGCGACCAGGGGCAAGGAGGAGAGATTCGTTGTGGGGAAGAAGGGATTCCAGCAGTGCAAGAATTCCATTATTTAGGATCAGTCTTCCAGAGCAATGGGGAAATAGATTCTGACATGACTCATAGAATTAATGCTGGATGGCTGAAGTGGAGGCAGGCAAGTGGGGTCCTGTGCAACCGCCGGGTCCCAGTAAAGTTGAAGGGTAAGGTATACAGAACCGTCGTTAGGCCCACTATGCTGTATGGCTCAGAGTGCTGGGCAGTTAGGAAGAACCATGGAAAGCAAATGCAAGTGGCTGAGATGCGAATGCTGCGCTACATGTGTGGGGTGTCAAGATCTGACAGAATTAGAAACAATTACATTAGAGGTAGCTTGGGGTGGGAGATATTGTGGAGAAGATGAGGGAGAGTAGGTTGAGGTGGTATGGGCTTGTGATGAGGAGGGGAGAGGAGGAGCTTACTAGGTCCATTGTGGGATTGCAGGTAATCGGGGGCATCAGAGGTAGGGAAAGACCAAAACGGATGTGGGAGCAGGTGGTGCAGAGGGACATGGAGTTGTGTGGGGTGGGGGTGGACCTGGTGGGGGATAGGTGGGAATGGAGGATTAGAACCCGCAGACCCAACCCTGCCTCAGGCGGGAGAAGGGTGAGATGATGATGATGATGATGAAACTATTGAAATCATGTCTTACTTTATTTCTATTACCACAACTTACTACACTCTATACCAGGGTTTTTCAACCTGGGTTCCATGAGGTCCACCCGAGGGTTCTGCCAATGGCAAGATACACCATAAAAATAATGAAAATGCAAGAAACGAGAACGACTTTTGTCTGCCGAAGATGAATTTTGGGTTTTCTCAAACATTACTCCACGTATTCTCTTGCATATGCTACGACACACACCTGTATCAATTAATGTTTTTTTCTGTCACTGTATGGGGTTTTGCAAAGGGTCTAAATGTTCCAAAGGGTTCTGTTCCAACAAAAAGGTTGAAATACACTGCCCTATACTCATGACTCCCTTCAATGAAATCACCCCATCAGATGCAGGAAACAAGGATCTCAGTAGGGCTCTTGTAGGGCTTATTTTTGGGGAAGTCACTGCTTACTCGAGTCACTGCTGACGTCACAGGGGTAATGCTGGAGTAAAGCCGGTGTCATGCATTTAGGGATGATATAAGAGCAAAATTAACACAGATGGCAGACGATAATTTGATGATGGCAGGCAATAATTTTCTCATAATGCCCCCAGAACTTCATTTGTCCAGCCAGAAAACTGTTAACCCCAATAGCGGTTAGGGTCACTGTATGTGTGCCGCAACACCAGGGGATGTCCTGGTTTTCACGTCTGTGTCCCTGTCCATGTCATTTGTCCCGGTGATTTAAAATGTTTGCATGTTAGACAATTATTTTCTGATAATATCATTGCATTCAGTACTGAGCATATACAGTGCATGCCAAGATTTGGTACAGATGCATCCACAAAAACATCACAATTTGCCAGTGAAACTGACTGTTCCACCACCATTAATCTACTATGCAATTTTTTTGTCATAAAACTCTTAATTTGTTGCAAAAATACTTTTAAGGGGCATTTTTGCTCCAACAATTATGGCAACTCTACTCTATTTGCCTAATTGTTCGTCTGCTTAGATTGCATTTGTTACATGTTGACTGCTTCCACTCTGTTTACTCCTACTTTTTGAGTGAAGTGACTGTGGAGTAACGCAAGCTTGACTTGAGTAATTTAGAAACTCGGCCTGTGTGTGTGTGTCTGTGCAGTTCATGATTCGTCTACATTGTGTAGCATACATCACATAGAAACACAGCATTGAAAGTACAGTATTATTGCTGGATTAGTTTCATGGGTTGGGGAGTAAGCCAAGCAGCTATAAAGGTGTGTGTACACTGTAGAGAAAAACAAGCTAGAGGTCGCTGCTCTACAGCAAGAAGTCTACTGTAGGTGTTTACACTACTGCAGACTTTCTCTCTACATAGGGCAATTTAGGATAGTTGTAGAGAATCTCTAGAAAGACTTCTCTACGGTGTGTTTACACCTAACCATGTGAAAGCTACTTACTTTATAGAGATAGTAAAAATTGTGTGCAGTGTGAGTTTTTTCTAATTTTTTTAAATGTCTAGAATTCATTATGTAGCTGCAGCTGTTGTGATTTAATGAAAAGAAATAATAAGAGACAGACTAGAAATAAAAGAAATCGGCATAACAAGGGTAGGGGTTGGGTGTGGCAAATTTCAGAATGGCCCTCAGTGGCATAAGCACTAGCTACGTTGCTGGGGTATACTACATACCTCCATTAACAAGTGGCATAGCAAGGGCATGGGGCCATGGGGGTTGGAGTGGGGGGGGGCAAATTTGAGAACTGCCCTGAGTGGCATAAGCCCTAGCTATGCTCCTAGGGTAAAGTACATACATCCATTAATAAGTGGTGTAGCAAGGGTGGGGAGGACCATTTGGGGGGAAGCATTTTTGAAAAGGAATATAAAATTTCAGATGTAATGAAGTAATAAATATAGTTATTTATAGCAAAAGTCCCAAAAAGTTAAATGTTAATAATAATGTCTTCTCTTTCGTCTAGAAATTTTTACCACTTGACATTTTCTTCATACAACACTAAATGAATACCATGGAGCTCTATTAAGATAATGGCAGTCTATTTGGTTAGACAAATAGACCTAGAGTAAATTTTTTCTGTCTCTCAGTGCTGTTTACACTATGCTCTCCCTGGACAGTAAGTGCTCTATGGTAGAGTAGAGTGGTTTCTAGCTAGACCACTCTCTAGAAGTGTTTACACTTGTAGATTTCATGGACAGCGCTCTGGCTAGAGCAAATCTAGCAAAAAAATCTACAGTGTACATGCCACTTTACAGGGCGAACCATAAGGAGGCTGTTTGTGGGGGGTGAGGAGGTAGGTGAAGCGGACGAAGAAGAGGGGAAATTTGCAGCACCCAACGTTCATTAACAACCACTCATGTTGGTATTGACATGGGCTTGCTCTGCTGAACTTCAGTGGTCTCACTGGAACTGGTGTGTCCAATGTAACATGGCTGCACTTAGCATAAATCATAGTTTTATTATCACACTTGTTTTTTGTTGGTGTTTTATGACCCTTCAACTACAGTCATTAGAGCCCCACCCACAGTGTAGTTCTGACTACACTAATGTGACGATTTTTGGATACTTGCAGTACCCAGTCTTCCCAAGTGGCCACCAATTGCAGTGCTAGCTGGAGTTGCATTGCTTAACTTCAGTAATCAGACAAGAACTGGTGTGTCCAACACAATTTGCCACTCTTCAATAGTGAGCTCGAGTGATCCCTTCTAGAACAATGTGTGTTACACAACATAAAAAGTACGAGGGGTGTTCTAAAAGTTCTCGGCCTGACACATAAATTGCATGAATCTCATAATATTTCTATGAGTGTTGATAAGGGTTGTCCATTAGATGGTGTGCTCTGAAGTTTCAACATTGTGTGTTCAGCCAGATTCTTGAGGCAAACGTGTAAACAAAGAGGTTTAGCAATTCTTTAAAAAAATTGATAAAATTGAATTTAGGGCTGTCATAAAGTTCTTCATTTTGAAAGGCTTCACATCATCAGACAAGAGTTGGATCCAACATTACAACAGTCTTCCCCTTCATATTCGTTAGTGAAACACTGGGCTGCTGAATTTAAGCAAGGTAGAACATCAATTCAAGGTGATGAGTGATCTGGGCATCCAAAAACCAGTGTGACTGATGAATTTGTGGCAAAAATTCATATTGCCATTCTAAATGATCACCATTTCAAGATACGTGAGCTTGCTGACATTGCAATGATCTCAACAGGCCATGTCCACCATATTTTGCATGACGTTTTGGGTATGAGAAAGCTCTCTGCTCAATGGGCCCCACATTTGTTAAAACCTGTCCAAAAATGCATTTGAATGAACTTGTCTGAAGAGTGATTTGAGTTATTGAAACGTATTTCTACTTGTTAATTGTTTAATGGAAATTTTTTCCTTTTTCTCTTTCTAAATTTTGTCATTCAGAAAGATTCCTTCTTCCACATCCCTTCTCCCAGGATTTCTAATAAGAGTTGGTGGTTCAGAAAAAATTCTTTGTCCAGTACCATGGAGAGCCTTATAATTTATTCTTGGACGATTTCTTAAATTCACCTCAGATCTGCATTGGGGCGCCTCCCTGGATCCCACCAGGCCTTGAGAGTTATGGTATCCTCCTCTGCAACTAGGTTTTCAGGTTCACGTTTTGAGGGAGTACCATCTATTTCTTAGCAGTCTATAACTGCTTCTTTGTCACAGCCAGGTACTAAATCCTTCTCATAATCATTGTTATCATTTTCCCCTTCCATCCCAAGGGAATCCTCCATCTGGCATGGAGGTACCAGGATCACTATTACTGGTGTGGTGAAGATCAGTGGTGAATCCTGAAAGACTTGGGAAAGGTTAACTTGATGTGCATGTATTTTTTATAATGAAGATTTGTAATTT
The DNA here is from genome assembly GCA_013389805.1 of Trigoniulus corallinus. Classification (NCBI taxonomy): domain Eukaryota; kingdom Metazoa; phylum Arthropoda; class Diplopoda; order Spirobolida; family Trigoniulidae; genus Trigoniulus; species Trigoniulus corallinus. The sequence goes on from JAAFCE010009126.1 coordinate 30,507,561, forward strand.
TGACAATCTCAACATTAACAGGGCCTAACATTCTTAGTATTCCATAAGGACCATTGTTAAGTCGCCTTAATTTTTTTCTTCTTCACCAATTCTACCTTTGACATATACATGTAAACCTGCTCTTCTTCCTTAAATGATTTATTTCTCAAGTCTAGCATTGGCTTGACGTTCCTTGAGAGATTCCTTGACAATTTTGAAGGCTAATTGCATTCTTTTTGTTAACTTTTCTCTGAAATTATCTGCATTAGGAGGAGTGCTAGCATTCTGTAAGAGGTTTATTGGCAGTAGGGTGTCAACTGTACAGCTACACAAGGAAAACACCTGAGAATAAAGACCAATAAGGAGGAGAATGAAGGAACCATCCAATAAAAACAAAACCAATAAAAATAAATATTGGTATCAGTAAGAGAACTTTCTAACCATCAACCAAGTTATGTTTTTCTATGTTTTATTGCCTTTGTTGTTTTTGTTGTCACTTTTTGCTTTGCACAGTCTAAGCATTTCATCAACTGTCTTAAAAATTTTTTTGAATGAGACACTAGGTGGTGCGGATCTCTGGTGTGTGTATGATCCCATGTGCCTGGCTATTTCTGGATTTTTCAAACGATTTTTGGAAGAAAACAGAAGAAAACAAACCACCTTTTTCAAGGCGACCAACTAGTTCACTGCAGAGTAGCAGGATACGGTAGGGCTGCAGCTCTTGGGTCCCAGAAATGGTACAGAAAGCTTGGCATGGGGTCGGCAGTTTAAATCTGATCTCACACTATTACTTTTGCTGCTCCCATGGTGCCTCACTGCAGTCATCTGCATAGCCAGATGACATGCTGTGTGGCAGATGGGTGCCCAATTTCCCTGCAATGGGAAAACCTGATCTCAGATTAAACCTAAACCTGATCGGCAATTTAAACCTGATCTCACACTATTGGATTTGCTGCTCCCATCATGCCTCAATGCAGTTGTCTGCATAGCCAGATGACGTATTGTGTGGCAGCTTGGTTCCCATTTTTCCTGCAATGGGAAAATTTATATACAGTGGTACCCCGCTTAACGAACGCCTCATATAACGAATGTTCCCTATAACGAACACCATCAAAAAAGCACGGGAGTATCGCATAATGAACTTGTTTCACATAACGAACGCTTGTTCAATATACAAAGTGGTGGCGAACCTGCGACCCACCGTGCAATTTTTAGTGGCCCAAGTGTTAAGGAGATGATTTTAAAAGTGTAGTAAAAGTTGGATGATGTTCTCTATTCCCTCCTTTAATAAACTTTATTCACTATTAATAATAACTTATTTTCATTCATAAAATTGAATAGTGCTTGCATCTGACCCGTGGACAAATTCGTGGTTTTCTTTTGTGTTATTGTGACCCGTCTTCAAAAACGGTTCGCCACCACTGGTATAGGATGTCCAAGATTGTAGTAACTATAGAGGTATTAATCCAATGAGTTATACCAATGTAATGTATTAGAATGTCGCCTCCAGGATAGAACTAGTGCCCGTGGAAATCAGTTTGGGTTCATGCTAGGTAGGTCCACAATGGAACGAATCTTCATTCTGAGGCAGATGATAGAAAAGTATAGAACAGCTAAGAAGGATCTCCATACCATCATTATCAACTTGGAGAAGGCTTACCAGTGTTCCACAACAGGCATTATGCAAAAGGGGGTAGAAAAAGGGTTTATTCGAATAGTTTAGGATATGTACTCGTATGATGGTTCCATTCCACAGCTAGGGTAAGGCCAAATCCATACCTTTTTATTTTGGTTATGGACGAGCAACTGATGGGAGTAGGAGAATGGACCCCTGAATGTATGGCATTTGCTAACGAGCACCGTTCAACTGCACACTTCAAGTAATTGACTGCCTTCTCATTGCAGGGCAATTTCTAATTTTTGTGAAGTATGAACCCCCCAAAATTGGGTCCTAGAGTGTTTTTGCTCATTAACAATCAGCACTGCACTTTGTTTTTAACTTCTTAACAATTTTCAAAAGTTTTCGTGGCAACCTGGAACGAATTACACAATATAACATAGAGATCTATGGGAAATTGTGTTCCGCACATTGCTGGAACGAATTACATTCGTTAAGCGGGGTATCACTGTAATTCCAATTTTTATTTCTTTAACTATTTATTTCTTTAGTTACCATATTAATTCCAATAAATGCCACACCATTTATTTATTCCGTGGCGTTTTTGGTACAGTGATTATTAGAGGGTGGCGTTTATATAATTTGTGAGCTTTTTGTTGATGATATTGGCAGTCATCATCATCATCATACCATTAACCCCGTTTGTGGCAGGGTCGGGCTGTCTGATGCAATCCATAGAATCAATGTGGCATGGGTGAAGTGGAGAGAGGCAAGCAGAGTCATGTGTGATAGGAGGGTCTCCATCAAGTTAAAAGGGAAGTTCTACAGGGCAGTGGTTAGGACAACTATGCTATATATGAATCAGAGGGTAGGGCAGTGAAGAAGAGCCATGTCAATAGAATGCAAGTAGCCAAGATGCCAATGCTGTAGTAATGCGGTGCATGAGTGATGTGTCGAGAGCTGATAGAATTAGGAATGAGTATATTCGAGGTAGCCTGGGGGTACTGGTCATTGCTGAAAAGATGAGGGTGAATAGATTGAGGTGGTATGGAAACAATGAAAAGAGGAGAGGAGCTCATTAGGTCCATTTCAGGAATGCAGGGGTTTCGGAACCACCTGGGGTAGGGGGAGACCAAAGCAGACGTGGGGGCTAGTTGTCTGTAAACGTATTGGAAGTGTGTGGGATGAGGACCTGGTGGAAGATAGCAGACCCTTACCTGCCACAGGCAGGTACCTGTGTGTGCCCGGGGTAGAATAGGCACACTGCATACCTGCATGTCTTTGCCCATGACTTGTTCTGGATAGGAAGATACCATCATGGTGGTTGTCAGTGTCCATTATGTATCCTTTCCTAGAAGACTGGTTGACGTGTTCTCAGTTGATGTACGCTCCTCACTGAGGTGACTGGAAATAAACGCCTACCCATGTGTTAGCCATGAATGGAGACCTGCACCCCTGGGAAATACGGATCCTGGTGATTGAGGTGGTGCATTTCCTGAAATGTCTCTGGACCACCCCACACTGGTGAGGTGGCTGATAGACATTGAGGATTAATGTTGCGACCTACAGCTCCAACACATCACTTTGGCCACAGCTTCCAGGGAAAACGGGTGGCCAAGGTGGATCCCTGGTCTTGGTCAACTGGCCAGGGGTGCATAGGTTGTTATGGCCCCTAGTGTTGCTGCACGTGGACCGGCAGTCATCCCCGATGCCAATGGTCTATTACTTGGTGATTATGCCACCCTTGCAGTATCCTGTCCGAGTAGTCTCAACAACCCAAATGGGCGTCCCCGTGTAGGGCTCCGTGGTGGGTAAGACCTGTGGGTAGCGAATACATAATTATTTAAAATTATGGCAACAAATAAACAGAGGCTGGGGGCCTCATCAAATAACCCCACCCTCCCCCTTCTTCTTCTTTACTTTACTTGGTCCCACCCAACATAGTGAGCCAGCTGCCATTGAATTAATGGAGACAAACACTGCTCCAACTAAGAGGCCGCATTCCCCCAGCCACCCATCTGGATCAGGGAACACACCTGTGGCATCTAATGCATCGGCACCTGCCCGTAACAAGAGGGAATGACCTGGTAGCCTCAACGTGCAGGGCTCCACTGCCGATGCAAAGCATGTTCCTGCATCTAAGCTTTTAGGTGCAGTCAAACTAACATCCACACCTTCTTCCTAGCCTTGGGGAAGGCGTTGCCCTTCTTTATCGCTAAAGCCATCAAGGGCATTGCCGTTGATGTGACTTCAGTCAAGAAACTGCGCAATGACACCTTGTTGGTAGAGGCATCTGCCCCTCACGAGATAGAAGCATTACTGAAACTACTGAGGCTCGGTGACATCCCCCCTTGTGGTTGAACACCAGTAAAGGGGTGGTGCGGTGCCCTGAACGAAGTGGGGAATCAGAAGAGCAAATAGCGGAGGAGCTCAGGGACCAGGGTGTGCCACCACACCCGTTCCACTGCACCTCAGTTCGATGGGATGGCGAATGCCACCCGTCTGACACCTTGCTGTGGATCTTTGGTAGGCCCAGGGTGCTTGAGTACATCATGGATAGCTACCTCCGCTTACCTGTACGTGCCTTCATACCGAGCCCGCTTCGGTGCTTCAAATGTCAGCGCTATGGTCATGGTCAGAATTCCTGTTCTGCCAAGGACATGTGTGGAACTTGTGGGCAGGAAGACCACTCCCCAGAATCCAGTAAGACTGCACCTTTTTGTATTAAATGTAAGGGCAACCACCGAGCCTCTTCCCAGGATTGCCCCACTTGGATGCAGGAACGTGCAATCCAGGAGGCATGTGTCCAGACGGGTATCAGCTTTCAATGTGCGTGGCAGCTGCTAGCTTTTCCAGGGACCTCCAGTGCTGGAGTGTCTTAGGCAGGTGTGGCAAAGACAGCTGCTGTGCCCTCTGTCTGTACCCAAATACCCGCGTGTGCCCGGGGTAGAATAGGCACACTGCATACCTGCATGTTGTAAAAGGCGACTAAAAGGTGTGACTTTTTCTTGCCCCAGTCTGGACAACACCACTATCATCTTGAAAAGGCTGAAAAGGCTGGCCTCTTTCACACAATTTGAATTATACATGGATTGTTTTTAGACTTGATTTATACACGGTTTCAAGACAGTATTTGTGTTTATTCTTGTATTATTTTGGCTTTTGCCTTTATTTATGTGTCTGTTTTGGCTTTTGCCACGTTTCTTATTGTCTGTTTTGGCTTTTGCCTTTTTATTGTTATTTCTGTTTTATGTTTTGGCTTTCGCCACCTTTATTGTTATGTCCATTTTGGCTTTTACCTCTTTTATTGTTCTTTCTGTTTTATGTTTTGGCTTTTGCCGCTTTTATTGTTATTTCTGTTTTGGCTTTTGCTACTTTTACCTTTCTGTGTTTTTTGGCTTTTGCCTCTAATTATTGTAAAATTTTATTGGCCTATTGCCTTTTTTATTGTTATTTATTGCCACCATGGTGGGATGGCCATTTACACCCCAACCATGGGGATTGTCCTTCTGGGCCCTAATGACCTTTGTTGTTGATGGGCCCTAAAACAGTAATAAACAAACAAACAAATGAAGCACGACTTGACAAAGGAATACTGGCACATTCAATTAGCCGAGGAATGTCCCCCCCCTTACAACCACCATCAAACCCAATGGCCTCTTCCAGTACAAACCTCTGCCCATGGACCTCACTGATGTCACATCAGTCTTTCAATGCCTCATCAGCCAGATGCTTGTGGGATGCCAGGGCTGCATTGCCTACTTAGATGACATTCTGGTCTTTAGTAGGCACACAACCAAGCATGACAAGCAACTGACAGAAGTCCTCTGGCATCTTGACATGTTAACTGTTTCAAATTTTTAGGCCACATAATTGATGCAGAGGTATTTGCCCTGACCCAGCAGAGGTTGAAGCAATCAGGGACGCTCCTGCACCTCAGTTTCAATGTGATGTGTGTATCTTCCTGGGCTCAATCAACTACCTCTGGGAGTTCATTCCAAATCTGGCAGATTTCATCGAACCACTGCAGCGTTTGACCCACTCAAGTGAAACCCAGAAGTTTGAGTGGACTCCAGCTTCAGATAGTGCATTTACGAAAAGTGAAGTCTCTCCTTAGTGACTGGTTAAGCCTAGTGATTTTTGACCCCAACCTACCCATAGCAGTTGCTTCAGATTTATCAAATATTGGCTTAGGTGCCACACTCTCAGAGTTATATCATGGCAAACTGCAACCAGTTGCCTTTGCATCACGCACATTGTCACACACATTGTGCTTGGGCATGTGAACACTGGTCGCACTTCCTTTTGGGTTGCCGTTTCACCCTGATAACAGACGCACTCGTCTCCATCCTTTCTCAGCACAGTGATGGACATAAAGCTCAAGTTTGATCGGTGGAGACTTCAGATGGCAGAATTTGATTATGTCATCCAACATCGTCCAGGGAAAGAGAATACCATCCCCGACATGTTATCCTGTTTAGCACTGCAAGCGATTCCAATCCACACAGTGGATCCAAACCATCCACTTGGGGTGCCACCATATAAAACTATGACACAAAAGTCAATGGGAAAGGGGCAGAGCTGGTGCTCCTTATAGACTCCTTGGTGTAACCAAGGTGCCCCAAGTGGATGGTTTGCTACAACACAGATGCTACATGTATTTCAAACATCTTAAACATGCAATTATGCACTTTCTTTGATTGTTCTTAATAAATAATGTCAACTGCTTGCTCCTCACCCACTTCTACATTCTACGGGGTTAGGACCACCCATGGTGTGACTTCTGTTGGGAGCCTCTCACAGTGGTGCACATCTTTAGTCACTGTGAGAGATACCGCTAACTCAGATGGCGACTGGGAGTCAGTCGAGAGCTCTCTACCTCACTTGGGGATAACCCTCAGGGGGTTGAGAGCTTGCTTGTATTTGTGAAAGAGGCTGGCCTTTTTCACAAAATTTGATTTATACGCGGTTTGCTTTTAGACATCTTTGAATTTATTCTTGAATTATTTTGGCTTTTGCCTTTTTATTTCTGCATCTGTTTTGGCTTTTCCCTTTTTATTTCTGTGTCCTTTTTTGGCTTTTGCCGTGTTTATTGTTGTTACTGTTTTGGCTTTTGCTGTGTTTATTGTTATGACTGTTTTGGCTTTTGCCACTTTTATTGTTATATCTGTTTTGGCTTTTGCCACTTTTATTGTTATGTCTGTTTTGGCTTTTGCCACTTTTATTGTTATGTCTGTTCTCGTTTTTGCGGATTTTACTTTTCTTTCTGTTTTTGGCTTTTGCCTATAATTATTCTTTGATATTTATTTGGCTCTGCCTTTTGTATGTGTTAGGTGTAGTTGGCTTTTGCCCTTATTTATTGCCATCATGGTGGGAAGGCCATTTACACCCCCACCATGATGATTGTCTTTCTGGGCCCTAATGACCATTGTAGTTGATGGGCCCTAAAACCAAAAGAAACAAACAAACAGTCAACTGCTTGCTGCTAATTTGAACATATAAATAAATTGCTCAGTTTCACATGTTTTTAATGGAAAAAATAATTTCTTTATATATACACTTACTACAAGACATTAAGACAGCATTGGAAAGAGGGGGTCTTAAGGTGGAACATGAAGAAGACTGAGCACCTAGCGTTGAATTTTAGCAGCCAGGGGCAAGGAGGTGAGATTCGTTGTGGGGGAAAGGGAATTCCAGTGGTGCAAGAGTGTGCCATAGGATTAATGCAGGCCCATAGGATTAATGCAGGATAGCTGAAGTGAAGACAGGCAAGTGTGGTCCTGTGTGACCACTGGGTCCCAATACAGTCAAAGGGTAACATTTACAGAACCGTCATCAGGCTAAATATGCTGTTTGGCTCAGTGTTTGGCAGTTAGGAAGAACCATGAATGGCAAATGCAAGTGGCTGAGTTGCGAATGTTATGCTACATGAGTGGGGTGTCACGATCTGGCAAATTAGAAATCATTACGTTAGAGGTAGCTTGGGGGGGGGGTGAGACATTACGGAAAAGATGCGGCAACTGGTTGAGGTGGTATGGGCATTTGATGAGGGGCTTATTAGGTCCATTTGTGGGACTTGGGGGCATTGGTAATTGGGGGCACCAGAGATAGAGGAAGGCCAAAACGGACGTTGGAGCTGGTGGTGCAAAGGGACACAGAAGCGTGCAGAGGGGAGGGGGCTTGGTGAGGGATATGTGGTAGTGGAGGATTAGAACCTGCAGATCTGACCCTGCCTGGGAGAAGCGGTTGAGATGGTAGGATCATGGGAGATACATGGTAGGATGGATGGATAGATGGCAGGATGGTAGATGAGGAGAGCGGAGGAGAAACGTATTAGGTCCATTATGTGTCTCCATGTGATTGGGGACACCTGGGGTAAGGGAAGACCAAAACGGACGTGGGAGCAGGTGGTGCAGAGGGGCATGGAGACATGCAGGATGGAGAGGGACTTGGTGGGGGATAGGCAAGAGTGGAGGATAAGTACGCACAGACCCGACCCCACCACAGGCATGAAGAGGGTGAGATGATGATGAAGGTGATATATATATACACCTGGCACTTGATAACTACTTTTGAATCATTCTAATTATTATTTACAAAGTTGTAAATATGCAAGCTAATACATGTAAAGAAGTAGTTTCAGCAAACCATCTACTAGGTGGCGCTCTTTCGGTATGAGGATACGAAAAGGGCGGAGCTGTCACTCCTTGTATTAGACCAGTGGGGTAAAGTCATATAGCAACTTCTGTACTCTTAAACGGTAGTGTTTCTACCGACATTGGGTGGCGCTGCAAAATATTGGATTATCGATTTATATTGAATCGTATTTTGCTGCCTTTACGTAATAATATCAACGGAAACCCCCCTTCTAAATTTCAAAAACAAAACAACGCAAACAAAAACACGTTGCAGCGGGAGCCTGGGGAAGAGGCCTAGGAGTGGTATGGCTCCACGACGAAAATGTGTGTTTGCGTGTGGGAAAGGTCAGCCATTGTTCTCCTTCCCGGTTAACGGACAAAATAAGGTAGTTTATAAGATATTTATTTCATCATCATCATCATCGAACCCTCCTCCCGCCAGTGGCAGGGTCGGGTCTGCGGGTTCTTAACCTCCACTCCCGTCTATCCCCCACCAGGTCCCCCGCCACCCCGCATGTCACCATGTCCCTCTGCACCACCTGCTCCCACGTCCGTTTTGGTCTTCCCCTACCTCTGGAGCCCCCAATCACATGCATACCCATAATGGACCTAATGAGCTCCTCCTCCCCTCTCCTCATTGCATGCCCATACCACCTCAACCGCCTCTCCCTCATCTTTTCCACAATGTCCCCCACTCCCAAGCTACCTCTAACGTAATCATTACGTACTCTGTCAGCTCGGGACACCCCTGTCATGTAACGCAGCATTCGCATCTCAGCCACCTGCATTCTCCTTTCATGGTTCTTCCTAACTGCCCAACACTGAGCCATATAGCAAAGCAGGCCGGCCTAACGACTGTTTTGTAAACTTTACCTTTTAACTTTATGGGGACCCTGTGGTCGCACAGGACACCACTTGCCTGCCTCCACTTCAGCCATCTGGCATTAATCCTATGGGTCACGTCTGAATCTATCTCCCCATTGCTCTGGAATTTATTTATATATGTATATTTCATTACGTTTAATGAAAATAACGTTATTTTCTAAAAGTGTAATGGCTCCCACGAATAGTATTGTTTTCTCAATGCGTTTGATGGAGCCAAAATACGGATAGAAATTGACGTTTAATTGGTGAAACAAAATAATATTTAAATTAGGTATATGAATAATTAATAGAAATTAAACGCATCATTATTGAAAGAATTGAATTTCCTAGATTGTTAACGCTCCGTCAAACACACTCATGGTAGGAAAAGAGAGGGGGGGGTTGCATCGTGTTTGATGGATGCTGCAACGTTATGATATGATTTTATATTTATTATTCGATGAATTAATGTAAATAAACGTTTGTTTCACTAATAAAACGTCAATTTTATGCAGTATTTTGGCTCCGTCTAACGCAATGTCAACACAACCCAATACTACTCGAAGGAGCCATTACACTGCTAGAAAATCACGTTATTTTAATTAAACAAAATATCATTTCAACTAGTTATTTGAATGATAAGAAATTCAATACATCTCATTGGAAAGGAATTGAATTTGTTACATTGTTAACGCTCCGTCAAACACTGATGGTAGGAAAAGAGTGGGGGGGGGGTTGTGGCGTGTTTGACGGATGATTAACACTTGCAAGAAATTCAATGTTTGCAACGTTATGATTTTCTATTTCTTATTATAATAAATAATATAAATAAAGGTTTGTTTCACTAATATAACGTTAATTTTATGCAGTATTTTGGCTCCATGTAACACATTGACAACACAACGCTGTATACCTTGCCCTTCAACTTCATTGGGATGCGGCCATTGCACAGGACCCCACTTGCCTTCCTCCATCTCAGCCATCCTGCATTAATTCTATGGGCATCTGCATTAATGCATTAATTCTTTGTTTTATGTATTTTTAATTTATACTGTATTTTGTATTAACCTTCCTTCTACAAGGTGATGCTTTCTGGCACACACTACAAGGTGGGGTCTGTGATGACCCCAAAAAGACTTTTTGATTTTCAAGGCTTAAATATTCAGATTAAGGGCATTATTATGGATATTAAATTAAATACCATCCATATAAAGCTTTATCAACGAAAATAATTTCGAAACATGCTGTAAAAATTCTATATTACCCAAGAAGACAAGACATCATCATCGCCATACCCTTATCCCACCTGTGGCAGGGTTCGGTTCTGCAGGGTCTAGTCCTCCACTCCTGCCTATCTCCCATCATGTCCACATCCACCCCAGACACTACCATATCCTTATGGACATCCTGCTCCCATTTCTGCCTTAGTAACCACTGTTTCTGACCAGCCCACCATGTTGGTACTAGCTTGGGTTGCATTGCTTAACCAGAAATAAAATATGCTAATTACTTAGGAGATCTGCCAACTTTCCTATATAAATAAAGAACACATCAGAGAACAGGTACTCAAAGGTTGGTTAAGATTGGAGAAAGTGGTACATGTGTAGACACAATTTTGTAGGTCTGGGGTTTGCTCAGACCCCACCTTGTAGATGGAAGGTTAATCATTTTTGTATGAAAATTTTTGGGTTGTAGAACGAATCTCCTAACTTTCCATTATTTCTTATGGGGAAATTCGCTTTGTTAAACGAGTGCCTTGGATTACAAGCACGTTTCTGGAATGAATTGTGCTCGTAAATTGAGGTTCCACTGTACGGAAATGTCACAACAAATATGTCAATGTAAGAAACAGTTTGTATAACATTAACAAACTTTTTGTGAAAATTGAATTGTTAATTGAGATGATATATAGAAGTGTGCCAGAGACCATGTCAAAGTTGCTAGTCAAAGCTGCTTAATGTGAAATGGCATAGAACTACAGTCCCTGGCCATATTAATGTGACCACTAGACATTTTCTGCATTTGTAATATTTTTGTAATGCTTTTGAATACTTAGTGATTAAGGTGTTGCACACCCCTTATGGCAGACATGCCATCATCCAGGCTTCTCATGATTCATAAGCAGGGCAAGACAGGGGTCTTTATTGGGGTCCTGGGGCATGTCAGCATTATATCCAATGAGAGGGTGGTTGCTGTGCCAATCAGGTGGCCTGCCTGCCAGAAGATACTGGCATTGCTGTTCTCTCCTGTGATGCCCTTCTGATGGCATGGCAGGCCATCCATGGTCAATTGCATTCCCAGTGGTTTGCAGCTGGACAGTGGTGTCACCTTGGGGTGACTCACCCCTTAGTGGCCCCACTCACACCATGACAAAAGGGGTGACACCAGAACAGAAATGAAACAGCAGCTTTTTTGAAGAGAGATGGGTGACACAATGGTGTCACTACACTGGGTGATGCCAACAGATGAATATGGCCAGGGAATGACATTAATATGGCCAGGGACTGTAGGTATGCTTAATTTTTCACCATTAAATGCCAATTAAAAAGTATTTGGTAAATGAAAAGTAAGGAAAATTTGTTTGCATTGCATAGTTTATACCTTTACATTATTGTAGTTGTTTTAATGTTAAATGGCATTGAACTAGGTATTCTTATATAGTTTGACATTGTTAACTGCCCATTAAAAAGTATTTGGTAATTGAAAATTTATGAAAATGTGTTTGCATTGCATAGTTGAAACCTTTACATTATTGAAGTTGTTTTAATGTGAAATGGCATTGAACTTGGTATGTTTATATAGTTTGACATTGTGAAATGCCCATAAAAAAAGTATGTAGTAAATGAAAATGTGGTTGCATTGCATAGTTGAAAAACGCCCCTTAGAAAATATTTGGCAATTGTAAATAAAATAAAAATATTTTGCTCATATCCTGCCTTTGTTTTCCACATTTAATTACTACCCCAACCCTTTGCAGACTATATTTTTGGTACACACATGAAGATTCAGCTTCATCATGAAGGACGTTGAAGTTAATGTATAAGCATTAACATATAAATATTGTATAAAGAGGTAGGTATTAGCCATTAAAAAGTACCAAAAAAAAATTTTTATAAAAGTAACTCGTGAACAAAGATGGGATCGTTCCTACAATCACAATGTTTTTCAAACTAAGCGCTTTACCATTTGCGCTAAATGGCCAAACGCGTTCTATATCAAAAATTTATATACTTATGCATTTATGTATTTGTTAATTCTTCTTACGACGTAGAGCGTCGCTCCTCCAGTATAAGGTCCAACGTTATAACGTTAGCAGCGTTGGCTACCGCGCGATTTTGTAACGCGCGTTGGGGAAGACACAGAGGTGAATAGCTGCTTTTACATGGAAACGCGCGATTTTGGCTAACGCGCGTAGCAACGCACGATTGGAGAGTTCAGCGATTTTCTAACGTTAGCGTGCGCCTTGAAATACAAGGAACCTAATTGACCTTTTCATATCACCGCGCGTTTTCACTGTAGGTTTTCATTTCTTGAAAGAGGGAATAGCGTTACAGTGAAGCCACCACGTTGGCGGTCCACCTCAAAATCGCTTTCATGTGAAAGGTTGTAACGCAGCGCTAAACGCAACGTTAATCGCTGCATGTGAAGGAGGCCTAAGTTTTTGTGTTCTGTGTATTAGACTCGTTGGTGTAAGCTAGGCCAAGGTCAGTATATATAAGGTCCCGCAACGCGCATGTAGAGGTCACGTGATGTGACCTATCTTAAAAGAGCCATGAGTAGTTCAATCAATAAATAAACACAAGAAACAACAATTATTGGTGACATAGCAATGATTATTTACAATTTTTTTTACTTTTTTAACTTGTTTTCTAGAATCCTTTCTATCATTATCAGAATGTCTTCTATCATCATCATCATCATCTCAACCTCCTCCCGCCTGCAGTGGGGTCAGATCTGTGGGTTCTTATCCTCTACTCTCGCCTATCCCCCACCAAGTCCCTCTCCACCCCACACGTCTCCATGTCCCTCTGCACCACCTGCTCCCACGTCCGTTTTTGTCTTCCCCTACCCCTGGTGCCCCCAATCACAAGCAAACCCATAGTGGACCTAATAAGTTCCTCCTTCTCTCTCTTCATCATATGCCCATACCACCTCAGCCGCTGTTCTCTCATCTTTTTCACTATGTCCCCCACCCCCAAGCTACCTCTAATGTAATCAGTGGCGGATCCAGGATTTTCGTCAGGGGGAGGTTGCAGGGGGGGGGGTTGAGCCATCAGCAGCGATTGGAAGTCAAATTTTCATTTGTCAGTGTCAATATCGCCCCAAAATTTAGGGGGGGGGGGTTGCAACCCCAAACCCCCCTTGGATCTGTGCCTGGAATCTCATGACACCCCACTCATGGAGTGCAGCATACACATCTCAGCCACTTGCATTCTCCTTTCTTGGTTCTTCCTTGCTGCCCAACACTCTGAACCATACAGCATAGTGGACCTAACAATCTTTTGTCTTTAGGAAATGCATGAAAATGCAATCCACTCTCTTTTAATTTGTTACAAGTTGTATTACAACCATAAACAGCACAAATTACCATCGTTTATTCCAAGGAGAGAAATACACAACCAAAATATACTTGTTTACGCAATGCTTTAAATGTCGGTAGCAGACGCTAATTTTAAAAGTGTGTACAATCTACGTCATGCGCAGTTGATGGTACACCTATTTGCGGGACCTTATATATACTCACCTTGAGCTAGGCTTTATGTCACAGTGTATGTGTTCTGTGCGTAACAGTGACCGACGTAACAATTATGCCCCGTTTTGTATTTGAAAGTCTTTTTTTTTTCTAGTAATTACAACGTGCTTTGTTGGTGTTGGGGGTTATTTGGACTGTATGCCGCGTCAGCAATTGGGGTTCTGTTCTTAAATTCCACGTATGTGAGTAAGCTGCTTTGTTTTTCATTATCTCTTCTCAAATGTTACGACGTGTTTGCCTTTGACGACGCCATTGTAGATCACTAACGGCTATCTCATGCTTTGCAGTATACAGCGGTTTTTCATGTTATTGCGTATGAATTACCGCGTTACCGTTGTCTGTTTTTCTTTTCGACTATAGTATTTAATGTAGTATTGAATTATTTAACAAGCCATGTAATTAAATATCCTGTTTCATACTATGTACGGCATATACAGTATTTGCCGAAAACCCCACGTGGTGGGTTATGTTGGTCTTCGGTGAGCAAGCAGTTCAAACGTTACGAAGATTCCCTCTGATTTGCGAAGATTCCACCAAATTTTCCATACAGGTCTCACATAAATACATCAGATATCGAATTATTTGATAAACGAATGAATTTGTATTTCTAGGGCATTGGAAAATCATGACATAAAGATGGATAATACGTTTTTAAAGTAACGTCTTGAACGCAAGCGTAGATTAGAGAGACAAAGGCAGAAAGTAATTTTGATTTTGTGGGATACGCTTCAGTAAACTCCGATCTGCGAAATGGTGGAAATATTTGGGTAATATTTTAATCGACCAGGAAATATTTTCCTACCTAATTATTAGTGTATTTTTTAGTAAATTTTAGTAAACCTAGCCGAAGTAATTATTTTGACATAGAGGAATATGGGTATACCCGGAATGTGCTATTTGATGTTGAGGTTTGATGGCTTTATTGAATGACGAGGTAAGTGCTCGGCGTTTCTATGCTGAAAATTGTTTTCCACTAACAGGCGTTTATTGACATGGAATAATAAATGGGTAGTTTCCTAACGTGATGATATAATTCAGTTATCCCTGTCATAAGTATTTTGACTGATAAATATAAATTCTGAAGTATCTTCCTCACATGATTATTGTATTTTCGTTAATATTTATATTAACTGATATGTTTTAATATTCATGTAGCAAAATGCATTGACGCTCAACTAAATCATATGACTTCTATTGCCACGGCAGTAGCAACACAAGAAATCTGAAGATGGCACGGTACATATTTTTCTGGTAACCCATTTTGGGAATACTCTCATACTTGTAAGTCTCTTACAATTAAAATGTATCTCCTAAATTGCGTTTAAGTTTTAACCATTCCTTTGTTGTAGACACCTTTACAATATGTTATCCTGTAATAAGTGTTTTGACTTATAAATAGAAATCCTGTAGTCTATACCTCTCATAGTTCTGATGTGTTTAGTATACTGCACTGATTAATATTAAAGTAGATAATGGCACTTAAGTGACAGGTTGTTACCCAGAAAGTTCATGGTGGTGAGGTCATCAGTTGCAAACTTTGTAGCGTGTATGTACCTTGAATTTTAAACTACCATATTATCTTTTGTATTATGTGCTCTCTTATCCTAGAAAAAAGTGGGAAAATGCAGGCAGTGTTTGTGATTACATCATTTCACAAATCACAGATGATAGTCTACAGCAGTGGTTCTTAATCTTTTTGAAGCCAGGGAGCACTAAACTGTGACATTTTCCTTGCATGGAACAATTACAATTCAACATAAATGACTTTGCTCGGTCATAACTCAGGTCTGCCTTGGAGATTTTTGATGAATAGAACATTAATCGAAAGGTTGGTTCATTAGCCACAAATTTCTCATTGAGACCACTTAGATTGGATGGGTGATTGTCGAACTAGAGCAAAATGTAAAGTTACGTTAAATCTGGTCTATGGAAATCCCACTTACGATGCTTGCATTTTGTTAAAAACTTATAACATAATTTTCAAAATATCCTTATTTATCTTCCCTGCTGTTATGTTCATAGGTGATAACTGCTGCTGGTAGGGCAGAATGAGGTAATTCCAATCACTTTGCATATTTAAGCATTACGTATTCTATACTTACAGTTACTAAATTTCAGCAATTCATTGGTGCTATCTGTCATGCAGATATTTCAGAAACAGTGTCAGGGCATCAACCTAAACTCTTCAATCTAATTGATAAGTTTATTATCTGAAAGAGAATTAAACACTGTGCTAATATAATTATCAAGATGGTAATTTATTTAAAAACGTACCGATAGAGTAGATAATAGCTAGATAAATAAGGTTCTAGCTGTAAAGCAACTCCTAATCCTTTTGCTGCCTATAGCAGGGTTGGATATACATCTTGTCCCTCTAAATGGGCACAAGGATGGCATGTTAGACAGTTCTTCCACAGCTGGTTGCCAACCAAAGCTGCAAACCCTATGCTTATTTATTGTTGGTTTACTGTTCATTAAATTAGGTCCTAGCCCCACAAAATCTATGTCTAGCATACTCATTATTTTTTAGTGCAACACTAGTCAGATAATTCCAAAGCAATTTTTTTAGTGTAAGCACTGCTGACTGACTACCATCCATCCTGGCCTACTCCACCCTCCCCTACTAGGACTTTTTTTTATTACTTAATAACCCTTAACCTGTGACACGTGGTCCCTGATACCACATCACTTACATTTTCATTAGTAACTTTTAGAACAATAAAATGACATCTGTCCCCCAGGGTCATTCCTTCAGTACCTTCATTTCTTTTACTATCTAGTAGAAAATATGAAGGTCCCTAGGTAAAAAGGGAAATTGAAGACAGAAAAATCGTGGTCCCTGGGACCTCGCCTCACTGATTATGTAACTATTTCACAATGTTATATGCTATTTGAGATAAGCATGAGATTTGCAAAAAGCACTTTTTATTCAGTTTATGATAGTATTTTCATGCTCATAATTTAATATCTTCTATTCTGTTAGCAATACACCAGATATTTAGTGTGAAACAATTTATTATTTTAAAAAATATGCCTTAAAGTAAACGTATACAGAATCTTGTAAAATTTTACAATGCTTGGGATTATCTTGGTTTTTTTTGTAAATAAACGATAATACAAATCATTTCAAGGTGTTTCCTGAATTATAAGGACCCTGTTGGCCTACTGCATGACACATTAAAAAGGAAGCTATATTTAATTCAAATTGGTGAATAATTGACATAGTCCCTCGTACCACACCTCACCACTTATGTACCAAGAATTGCACTTCATGGGTTAAGGGTTAATCCTCAAACGACAAGTCTGTCATGTGAGACACCTACAGTTTTTATTTGCACATATGTACTCTGAATAACCTCTGACACACACAATCATATACCCTCTAACCCACTCAAGCTACATATAGAGGTAGTTGTATGTGTCCCCACTTTTCGTTTCTTCGGCCTGGAACATCCCAATCATCAGGAAGGTTAGGAAAATGTGCATTTCGTGATTACAAATAAATGCCAAAGCAGCATCTGTGGTGAACATCTAAAGTACTATGGTTGTCCAGATTGCTTTGGAAATGAAGAATCATGAAGTTAACAGCTCATTTGTCCTCACCCTTGTTCATGTTTTTTTTTACATTTGTATAGGCTAAATGGCAATTAAACTTAATCATTTCATTGAAAAATTGCATCCTCTTTCAGCATTTTGAAATGGGATATTGTTGTCTGCAATCATTCAAAAACTGTATTTGTGAAAATGTAATTAATTTTGGGTAAGAAAGAAACCAAAAACAGGTGTTTTACATGACACTTAACATGTTTAACCCTTGATTACTGACCTTCTCTAAGTGCAACGTTGTTACTAAACAGTAGTCCCTGAGACTACCTATTTGTTTATTATTTTAATAATTTGAAATGTGATTCAAATGCACATTTTTTATAATTAAAGTATTAGGTAACAAACACCTAACAAATGACATGGTTTACATGGTTTCACACTCTACATATTTCCCCATGCTGTTCCCCATAAATAGCCCAAGAATAGCACTTGCAACGATATCTTGTCATTCCCTTAAATTTATTTAGACAAAATGCACATATTTTCCATTTTTCAGGTTTTGATGTTGAGGGACATTCTTCAGGAGTAGGT
Source organism: Trigoniulus corallinus (assembly GCA_013389805.1). Taxonomy (NCBI): domain Eukaryota; kingdom Metazoa; phylum Arthropoda; class Diplopoda; order Spirobolida; family Trigoniulidae; genus Trigoniulus; species Trigoniulus corallinus. The sequence goes on from JAAFCE010009126.1 coordinate 30,525,550, forward strand.
TCTTCAAGGATTTCTCTTAACATGAGATGTCATCCTACATGTAAATTTTGAAGGCAAAGACTGAGGAATAGGGCAGTTTTGAAATGTCAATAAGTATTTTGTAACTAAGAAAAGTTAGAGAAAGGGCCTTATCAAGGTTTCAAAGGTTATAACTGAGGGGGACTTCTTTTCAATATGGACTTCTTTACTTGTTTTAGCCCTCCACTCTGGGTTGTATCCTAACAGGTCACCATCTGCCACCTACACTACCATATCCTAATGTCCAACCTGCTCCAATATCTAATCCTCCTTCTCTCTAGGAGGATTACTTTTCCTAACTATCAACTGTTGACATCCCACTCATGTACTGCAGCAGTCATATCTCAGCTATTTATCCAAGCACATCACTATAATATTTTTAATGTTTTGCACATACACTGTTACTAAACAGTAGTCTGCCAGACTACTGATTGCTAATAATTTTCCGTTTATATTATTAGTTAATGTGGTTTTAGTGCAATTTGCCTTTAGTACCAGAATTAGGAAGGTACTCAGTGGCACAAAATTCTGTGTTTCAGGAAACTAAGAAAACAGTGGATTTTTGACATTCAAGTAGTCTGATAGACTACTGTTTAGTAATTAAGGGTTAATATGTCCTAACACAGCCCTGTCATTTTAGGGTTAACTTTAAAACTTTGGGTACACATTATACATTGGTGTGCATTATACCCAAGATAATGCTGTAGGATTGAACCATTTCGTGGCATTTGCTAAAGTGATGATTTATAGTTATCCCTGTCATAAATGTTTTGACTGATAACATACGATTCTGAAATCTGTTCCTTTAATTTTTACTTCACGTGTTGATACTACCATTAATTGATGTATTTGTTATTCATGTAGGAAATTTACTCATATTGGCTGGAGTATGAAACTTCATTTGATATCATTGGAGCTGCTCAGATTTCTCTGATGCCCAGGTACATATGCATATCTTTTTAATTACAAACTTTGGTAACAATTATTGAGAATTATACAGTTGATGTGTAAAGTTTGGAAAAGGCAAAAAATTAATTAGCCACAAGATAATTAACTGTGGTACAACCATCAAAATTACAAATAAAACACCTATTATATATTTTGTTGTATTGCAGTAAAACCTGTCTACATTGAGCACCTGCCATCCCATTGGGAGTGACGAGTTGTGTTGGTCACACCAGTTCTCGTCTGATGACTGAAGTTAAGCAATGCAACCCCTGTTAGTACTGACATGGGTGGTTGCCTGGGAAAACTGGGTACTGCTAATACACAAAAATCGTACCCAACAATCCTGGCGTTGGCCTCAAATTGACTGTCAAACTTATCATGGTCCTGCCTGACTTCTTTGCTATTAAAATTCAATATGCAAATTTAATGTATTGTTCTGCTTCTTCCAGATCGGTATCTATTTGTCCCCAGCAAATCGGGAATGCACGCCCTGCTATTTTTGTAGGAATTTTTATGCAGCCGGCTGTATACTTTATCTAAAACCGCCTGCACATTTCAATATCCTTTTCTCTTCATTAGGGCACTTCCTAGGAGCGGCAAGCTGCGTTGGACACAAGTTCTCGTATTATCACTGAAGTTAAGCAACACAGTCCCAAGTAATACTGACAGGTGGCCGCTTGGGAAAACTGCATACTGCTAATACTGAAAAATCGTTGTGCTAATGTAGTGTCTGTGTCGTCTATGCATTAGAACTATGCAGTGAATGGGTCTCTAATGACCTTGCAGTTGATGGGACCTAAAACAACAACAATGGAATGCCATTCCATTCAAAAGTGCTCAATGTAGACAGTTGCTCATTTTATCAAGGTGAGGCACTAGGATGAAATACTGCCAGCTTCTACAAATTCCCCACATACTTTAATTGGGAAAAGTGAATACTGTTTTTCCTGAATCATTCAAGCCATGCATTGCTAGCCTTGATGTTTTTGATTACTGAAGAGATAGCAACAGTTGGTGGTGGATCCAGCAGCAGATAAAGGGAGAGCACTTCCCCTTAGAAGAAAGCTGCTGAATGGAGAGCATCTTTTGGACTGGCAGTGTAGGAATTGAGATAGTAATGCTAAATGTTGAATCATGCATCAGTTGAAATATGCAGCCCATTATGGCACTGAAGAGGTAACCATTGCTTCTCCCTTGATCAACCCTTGCACTGGTCCTCATACACAGCAGGAATTTGTTTCTGTTACATGTCCAATAAGAAACTAAAGACAGAGGTGATGCCACTAGAATGGTGCCACTTTTTACATTTAGTATGAATTGTTTATCCATGTTTTTATGTGAGCAAAGGCTTTGCATAAAATTCAGCTGCTAACTTTGTGATTTGTAAGTGATGGAGTAGACAACTCCTTCACTTACAAATTTATTTTGCTCCATATTTAACTCTGTGTACTATTGTTTAGCTATGGGAAAGTGTTTGAGTGACGTTTTGAAGTCAAATTATTTTTATTGGTGATTGAATAGTTGAGAACAATGGCAAATCACCTTTATATATATTCACAAAGGGATAAATCAAGGCCCAAATCTTCCAATGACTGTTGCAAATAGTTTATCCTTAGCTGTTTTAGAGGTTCCTGGTGTATTTCAAAGGAAAGTCAAAAATTTAGATGTTAACTGCTATTCTGGGACTGGTTTAGAGTGGTCAATTTACAGAGTACACAGGTGCTTAATATAAATGATGTTATATAATGCCTGTAAATTCTCATATAAAGTCTGCATCTCATATAGTCTGCAATTAGTGATGGGTATGTTTCAAATATAGTCTGCACTTTAAAATTCCTACTGCAGCCAGTGGTGCAACTTGTAGGGGCAGTGGGATCAAATGAATTTGAACATGAAATGTCAGATTGCTCTGATGATGACATTGAAATGTGAAAGATTTTATATTACATTATATAAATAAGAATCTACTGTGTAATGTCACATTAAGTGCAATAATATGTTCAAAAAAATGAGGAGCACTTTTCATTGAGAACCCTTGATTTCATTTTTTGTCTGCACTTGTATATTCCACTTGTATATTGCTGTGTAAAGAGTACAGGAGTCAGGCTCAGATTAGGGACTGGGGAATTAGTGTACAGCCTCAAGCACAGACACATTAGCATTGCATTCCTCCAGGAGACTAAGTGGAAGGGAAATAGATCATGGATGCTGGGAGAAGGATATAAACTTATATACTCGGGTAGTGAAGAGGGATGCAATGGGGTGGGCATAGTATTGAGTAGGGAACTGCAACAGGGGATCACATCAGCTAATAGAATTAGTAGTAGGATAATGTTAGTCACAGTAGTCTGGCAGGGTATAGGGCTTCACCTCATAAGTGCCTATGCCCCCCAAGCAGGCCTGGGTGACACAGCTAAAGCAGATTTTTGGAGTGACTTTGACGAAGTAGTGCAGTCAGTAAGCAGTACAATTAGACAGGGCAAGGGAAATGAGTGCTTAATTATTGGGGGTGATTTTAATGCCCATGTGGCAAGGATGGTTCAGGATATGAGGAGGTGCATGGGGGATGTGGGTATGGGACAATGAACCCTGAGGGGCAGAAGGTCCTCAAGACAGCAAGAGCACATGGCCTTGCATTGGCCAATACATGGTTCAAGAAGAGGGAGAAGCATCTAATCACATTCTGGTCCCCACAAAGAGGTCACAAATAGACTTCTTCATGGTTAGGGAGCAGCACAGGGCAGAGATACAAGATTGCTGGGCACTACCCAGTGAGGATTTCCAGAAGGAGAGTGGCCATAAGTTGCTTAAGTCCTAATGACAGGGGTAGTTAGGAAACATACCTCGAAAGGAGAATCTGTTATTAGGTAATGGAAGTTGCCCACCAAGGCAGAGGAATTCAGGCAGGAGGCTCTCAGCAAGATTGACTGGGACTGGGATGGGTCAGCCAATACCATGTGGGACAGGGTGGCTAGGAAAATTAGGAGATGTGGGGAGGCACTGTTTGGAATGGGTAGAGTAGGAGGCACTGCCCAGGGTAGGCAGTCATGGTGGTGGAATGAGGAGGTGGCAGCTGCCATCAAACTAAAGAAGGCAGCTTTCCATAGATGGAGGGAAATAAAGGATCAGGTTTCCAAGAAAGACTACATTCAATCAAGGAAACATGCCAGGAGGACCATTGCCCTTGCTAAGTACCAGAAGTATGAGGCACTATATGGAATGCTGGGAACAAGGGAAGGAGAGTCAGTAGTTTTTAGACTGGCCAAGAACAGGGATAGAATCTAGTAAGGATGTTAACAGGGCCCTAATGGTAAAGGATTCCAATGGTAGGGTCCTGTTCCAACCAGCATAGGTAATCAAAAGGTGGGAGGAGTACTACCGCAGCCTCTTAAATGCAGCCACATGTGCAGGAGTTGCAGACGGCAATCCATGCACTTCACAGGCAGTGGACAGCGTGAGTGATGATGAAATAGTAAGAACCCTTCAAAAGATGAAAGGTCAAAAAGCAGTAGGCCCAGATAAGATCCCACTGGATGTTTGGCACACCTTGTGGACAACTGGCATTACATGGCTAGGGAAGCTTTTCAACAAGTTAGCAAATGGTGACAGGATGCCAACTGCATGGTGGGAAAGTTGGATAGTTCCACTGTTCAAGGGCAAAAGTGATGCTCAGGACTGTGGAAACTATAGGGGCATTAAGCTGATGAGCCATTCTATGAAGCTGTGGGAGTGTGTCATAGAATGTCGCGTCAGAGATCAAACTAGTGTCCAGGGAAATCAATTTGGGTTTATGCCTGATAGGTCTACCATTGAACCAATCTTTATTCTGTGACAGATGATAGAGAAGCATAGAGCAGCAAAAAAGGACCTTCATGCAATATTCATTGACCTGGAGAAGGCATATGATAGTGTCCCTAGACAGGTAGTATGGAATGTCCTAAGAAAGAAAGGGGTTGATGAAGGCCACATTAAGATAGTGTAGGATATGTATGATGGTTCCATCACTAGGGTGAGGACAGCATGGGGTAACACTGCAAGCTTCAACGTGCAGGTTGGTGTGCATCAAGGGTCAGCACTTAGCCCATACCTATTCACTCTGTAATGGATGAGCTGCTGACGGGAATAGGGGAATGGGCCCCCCTGTGCGTGGTATTTGCAGATGTGGGAAGGCTCGAGGAGTTCAAGGAGGATGCACAAAAGGGCCTACAAGGCATTAAAACAGCAATGGCAGGAGGGGGCCTTAAGGTTAACATAAGGAAGACTGAGTACCTGGCTTTCAATTTTAGTGGCCAGGGGCAAGAGGATGAGTTATGTTGTGGGGGAGAGGGGATCCTGGTGGTGCAGGAATTTCTCTATCTAGGATCAGTTTTCCAGAGTAATGGGGAGATTGATTCTGACGTGACCCGTCGGATTAATGCAGGATGGTTGAAGTGTAGACAGGCAAGTGGGGTCCTGTGTGACTGCAGGGTCCCAATAAAGTTGAAGGGTAAAGTTTACCGAACTGTCGTTAGGCCCGCTATGCTGTATGGCTCAGAGTGTTGGGCAGTTAGGAAGAACCATGAAAGGCAAATGCAAGTGGCAGAGATGCGAATGCTGTGCTACATGTGTGGGGTGTCACGATCCAACAGAATCCAAAACAACTATGTTAAAGGTAGCTTGGGGGTGGGGGACATTGCAGAGAAGATGAGAGAAAGCGTTTGAGGTGGTATGGGCATGTGATGAGGAGGGGAGAGGAGGAACTTATTAGGTCCATTGTGGGACTGCAGGTAGTTGGGGGCAGTAGGGGTCGAGGACGACCAAATCGGACGTGGGAACAGGAGGTGCGAAGGGACATGGAGGCGTTTGGGGTGGAGGGGACTTGGTGGGGGATAGACAGGAGTGGAGGATTAGAACCTGCAGACCCGACCCTGCCTCGGGCAGGAGAATGGTGAGATGATGATGTGGCCAACAAATATTGCTGACATCATCATATCCTTATCCCGCCTGTGACAGGGTTGGGTCTGTGGGTTCCAACCCTCCACTCCTGTATCTTCCACAAGGTCCCCATCCACCCCACACTACCATATCCTTATAGACAACTTGCTACCATGTCTGCTTCAGTCTCCCTCTGCACCAGGTGCTTTCAACCCCCTGCATTCTGGAAATAGACCTAATTAACTCTTTTCTTTACTTGTCCATACCACCTCAATATACCCTCTCTCATATTTTCTGTGATGTCCTCCACCCACCCACCCCCAAGCTGCCAAAGCAATTTACAAAAGTTGCCTTGCGTGTGTTTCATCAAATGTGAAGGAATGTTGGTGCCCTGCTGTCTTGGTGTATATGTGGTTGGGCCCTAATGACCATAGTAGTCGATGGGCCCTAAAATACAAACAAACCAACAAGGTGTATAATGTAATTTGAGGCACAACAACTCTGCTGTGTGATTAGATGAGGCAAATTTCCAAGGTATTGGAGCTTGCCTGCTGTTGGAGTTCCCCTACAAACAGGCTGACTATAAATAAGCATGGAAGTTGCAGTTTCATTCAATTCAGACTGAAATTTGTTATAGTTCGTCCATGATTTGTCATCAGATCACTGAAGTTATGTGACCCAACCCCAGCTATTACAGACATGGGTGGCTGTTTGGGAAAATGGGTATCAGTAATACCCAAAGATCATTGCATTAGGGTAGTATCTGAACAGTCTCTGTATTAGAACTATGCAGTGGACAGGGCTCTGATTAAGTAGTTGAAGGGCTGGAAAACTTGTAGTAGAAAGGTATTATAATTATCTAAAGAAAAATGTAAATGTGCATTTGTTGAAAAATGTTGACAACGTTTCATTCCCCTGTGACAGGTAAAACATGCTATTTTGAAGAACCACCATTGATTGGACGTCAAAGCAACATATGGTATTCTAAATGTTTCAATATTCCATTTCATCATCATACCTTTATCTTGCCTGTCACAGGGTCAGGTCTGTGGGCATCTGGAACACACAGGAATATTGGCTGGTTGTCTGTGGGGGATGCTGGCTTACCCCACGTGTTCCAACACTGCATTAATGCTTTCTTGGTTATATTGCATGGTGTCGGACGTATGGCAGGATAACGCACACCAGGGATATTCCAGACTGCATGTGGAGTTTCAAAATTCCATTTACCATTCCATTTCAATGTTTCTGATTGTATTGTTAAGTTGAATTGTCATAGATTTTGATTAATTTGAATTTTGATGATTTCATTATTTTGCTTGACATTGTGCTGGAATTCAGCTGTGTAATTTATCATAGCATTTATTTTGTGAGTATAGTTTATTTTTTTTCTTTTCTCATTTCGTTTTTTATGGTGCTTGTCCTGCCAAATACTGCATGATCTTAAACTAATTCAAAGACTTCTTTCAATGATGCAATAATTTGAATATGTTTGGATGAGGTAGCTGTGATGCAATCCTTCAATGGAATTGTCTTAGTGATTCCCTGCATGGTAGTTAGAGCTTGACAGGATGTGATGGGGCCCTTCTCCCACTTGTCCTATTGCATTGGGTGCACCAGTTCTTGTCTGATCACTAAAGTTAAGCAGCACAACCCCAGCTAGTACTGACATGGGTGGCCACTTGTGAGAATTGGGTACTGCTAAAACCCAAAAATCGTTACATTCCTAGCTGGGGGTGGTAGACATTGCCAAAAAATGAGGGAGAATAGGCTGAGGTGGTATGGGTATGTCATGAGAAGGGGGAAAGAGCTCATTGGGTGCATTCCAGGAATGCAGGTGGTAGGAAGCATGTGGGGTAAGGAGAGACCAAAACAGACGTGGGAACAAGTCCATAAGGACATGGCAGAGTGTGGGGTTGACAGGGACCTGGTGGGAGATAAACGTGTGTGGAAGGTTAGAACCTGGTGACCCTAACCCACCACAGGTGGAATGAGGGTATGATGATGATGTATATAATGCTCATATGCAGATAGCATGTGGAAATTTTGTATTTTTGTAAGAAATATTTTGGATTGTGCAACCAAGCATATACAGTAAAACATGGTGATAACGTTTTGTTGGGGACCAAAGGGAACATGCGGTATAATCATGAAAACGCTATAGCCATCATATGCTTATTTTGTGTTTTTCTATCCATAATACTTTTTGGATTGTACATATGTGATGCAGTGGTAAAACAACGTCATGCAGGGGTACATAATCAAGTAAACATGTAAAGTAGTCAAGAATTGATGATTGCTTCATGATGGATGGCTGCTTCCACAAGGGAGCAGCTAATTGAGTTTGACACCAGTTCTCATGTGATTACTGAAGTTAAGCAGTGATATGGGTGGCCGCTTGGGAAAACTGGGTACTGCTAATACACAAAAATCATTGCATTAGTGTAGTGTCTGTGCAGTTCTTATGCAGAAACTGCACAGACACTACTGCTGTGGATGGGGCTCTAATGACCTTGTAGTTGATGGGCCTTAAACCACCAACAAACAATCAAATAATGCTTCCACCTCTGGATATTGATGCACACATATCCTTTTCGTATCTTGGCTGACCTCTACACAAGTTCATAGTATTTTGTCACAATTCTTGATAGCTGTTTTGAGAGTAGTAATAGGAATCTCAAATTGTCTTACTACCTCAATTCTTGGTAGCTTGTGTAATTAATACTAAAACCACAAATTAGCAAGATTAGGTGGCGTGTTTGTGTACAATGTATGTAATGAACAGCTTATGTTGTACATTCTGCACATATGCAACATTCTTAATATCTATGATAGGATATGAAAAACGTGGCTGCCCAGCAGGTGTTATCTTCCGGTTAATATAAATTTAACTTTCAAGGGTAATTGAAGACTGGAATATAACTTTATCAATTTTAAGGTTCGATGCGAGGTTGTACTCAGTTATAGTAGAGGATAACAGTATCTCTGGTGTAAAAATGTTCCAACCCACAAACTTTAACGGTAAATACATAGTATTGCTTTATTTTGCAGATTAAATAAGTGATTATAACATCCCATACAAATCAAATGCATAAAAATTACAAACGTGATAAATCAAATATGCATAATATCATCTAGTCTGGATCCAGTTAATTAAAACATAAATCGTTCTACAATCAAATATAATATTTCAGTTTTTCAATTATGTTGAATGCTACTATTAAGCAAGCATTTCTAATAAAAAAATGATACAACTATATTACCAGTATCAAACTAGTAAAAAATCCTATTTCAATTCAATTTTTTCTTTTGAACTGTAATTAAACAATAATATTTTCATTTGGCGTTTTTATTCTTTAAATTCTCTAAAAGTGTTTCTTCTTAAAATATTCATTCTTCCTTTTCCATTTAATTTCTTTTCCCAACTTGGGGATTTTCATTAACATTGTTTTCTATAATGTGTTTTTTTGCAGTTAAAATGTTCCAAAAACTTTTGTATTTCTTCTAAGAGGTACCTAGTACTGAATGGGTAACTTGGGGCAAAAGTGAAATTCTCTGTCACAATAAATGCAGGCTTGGGGTCCATTAGACCCCACTAGCATGTTAATGTAAGTTTAAATTTTGAGTATTTTGCACCCAATTAGTATATGGATTTTATTTTATAGCACTATGTAAAAATTTTGGATAAACCCTGTTACCATTAGCTGTCTAATGTTAGTTTTTTTTTCAAAATTTGGCATTTCATTTTCTAAAAATAAGCATTTATATTCACTTGTGAATGTCATCTTTAAAATTTAGTCAGTGCTCCTTTTAATGTTTTTTCACAATGTTGGGAAGTTTTATTCAACATAACATCTTGATATATGTTACTAACATACCACTCGACAAATGTAAGAAGTTTTAATACAAAAGAATGCTTCTTTATGCAATTTCTTGCATTTTTCATTTTGGTGTCCAAAAGACCCCACCAATGCATTACTATTAGGAAAATCGACCAGCACAGTTAAGGGTTAATATGGTGGTTCTTGAAGTGTTCACTTGGTTGTTGTTGTTTGTGTTTTAGGGCCCATTGACTACAAAGGTCATTAGGGCCCAGAAAGACAATCACCATGGTGGGGGGTGTAAAAGGTCAACCCACCATGATGACAATAAATAAGGGCAAAAGCCCACTAAGAGTATAAATAATAAAAGGCAAAAGCCACAAAAATAACTGGGAATAAAAAAAGGCAAAAGTCAACACAGATAACGCTAAACAGGCAAAGGCCTAAAGAGACACAAAGGCAAAAGCCAAAAGAGATACAGTAAAAACAGCAAAGGCCTAGACAAACACCAACATTGAAGGGCAAAAGCCAAAACTTACACAAAAAAGGAAAAGGCAGAAGCCAAAAAGAAGAGTAAAAGGAAAGGATGCTAATAAGAAAAAGTGCTAAGGTTAAATGTTGTGAAAGAGGTCAGCCTCCTTCACAAAAACAAGCGAGTTCTCCACCCCCTTGGGGTTATCCCCAAGTGATGTGCAGAGATCTGGACTGACTCCCAGTCAACATTTAAGTTTGTGGTATCTCTCACAGTGGCTAAATATGTGTGACACTGTGAGAGGCTCCCAACAGGAGTCACACCACGGTTCATCCTCACCCCGTAGTATGTAGGAGTGGGTGAGGAACGCGAGTCCGATTTGCAGCCGGGCAAGCACAACCTCCTCCCTCTGTGACTGGTGGCACGAAAACACCCAGTGCACTGGAGTGTCCTTCAATGTATGGAGTTTGTTGGTAGTCTCCAAAAACCACTGGGACTGCCATTGTTCATGGACGGCCCACTGCGCCATTGGGAGAGCATCAGAGGAGGGGACCGTAGTGTTGGGTACATCTGGCAGGTGGGCCACCTCCCGGGCATGGGCATCTGCCCTGTCATTGCCCATGATGCCAACATGCCCTGGGACCCAAATAAACAACAATGTCTTGCCCTGCTTGCAAATTGTGAGCAGTGAACTATGCACACCCTGAACGATGGCATGTCTGCTATACAGGGTGTGCAACAGCTGGAGGTGATTGGTGATTCTGGAGATGACATGAACGATGGCATGTCTGCTATACAGGGTGTGCAACAGCTGGAGGTGTTGGTGATTCAAACGTTGGATGAGTTCCAGTGTATTGTGCAAAGCAGTGAGTTCTGCAGTTAAGACACTGGTGACACCTGGAAGGTGGCCCCCTATGAGATGACCAGTTGTAAAGACTGACCAACCCACAGAGGTACCATCCTTCGCCCCATCCATGTAATAAAAAACATGGCCCTGATAGGTCAGATGGAGGCGTCCAAACTGTTGTTGGTACACTGACCTATCAGTACTGGCTTTCGGGAGGGCCGTGAGTGTCAAATTATAACTTGGCTCTGGTATTGTCCAGGGTGGCACAGAGGCCGGCAGTACAGGCTGCACTCTAGGTAGTCACACCCAGGCCAGTGAGACCATCCATCCACCACATGCCAAATGGAGGGGGAACCGCTGGCCGGCGATCGAATGGGTGTGTAGGGTGCTGTGGCTGACCTTTCAGCTGCAAAATATATGCAGCTGCTAAGCACTTCTGACGTACAGTCAGTGGTGGCTCACCAGATTCAGCATAAAGGTTGAGCACAGGACTTGTGTGGAAAGCCCCAATGGACAACTGGATGCCAGCATGATGAACGCCTGTCCAGCATCTGGAGAGTAGATGGAACAGCCAGGCCATAAACACTACAGCCAAAGCTGAGTTGTGAACGAATGAGTGATCGGTATAATCGAAGCATCACCTTTCGATCTGCCCCAAAAGCAGTTCCCTGCAAGCATCGCAGAATATTATGGGAGTGAAGGCACTTAGCCTTCAGCTCCTTCAAATGTGGGGCCCACGTCAGATGGCTGTCAAAAAGGAGACCAAGAAACCAGGCTTCCTCTACAACTGAGAGTAGGCGGCCATTCAAGGTAAGTTGAGGCTCTGGGTTAAGCCCTCGCTTATGACAGAAGTGCATGTCTGTTGTTTTCTCAGGGGAGAATTTATAGCCACGTGAGATGGCGAACTCGGCACTATTGAGTGCCAGTTGCAGCTGATGCTCAATGCCATGCATTGTGGCACCCCAGTACCAGATGGAAAAGTCGTCCACAAATAGGGGCGGTTGTACTGGGGGGGGGGAATGGAGGAGGGAAAATCGTTCACTACAACAGCAAAGAGCGTCACACTGAGGAAGCTGCCCTGTGGAACACCATTCTCCTGCAGAAAGGCAGATTCATAGGTGTTACCCTACTACCCTGCACTCTGAAGGTGTGGTTGGACAAAAAGCTATGGAGGAGGAGAGGCAAATTACCTCTGAGCCCCCACTGGTGCAAGGTCTCAAAAATACAATGGTGGCATGTGGTATCATATGTCTTCTCCACATCAAAGAAGGCAGCCACTAAGTACTGCCTGTGGAGAATGGCCTCACGCACTGCTGTCTCCAGGGAGATCAAATGATCCGTGGGAGACCTGCCAGCACAGAAGCCATATTGGGCATTGGCGAGAAAGTTGTGGCGTTCCAGATACCACACCAGGCGCCGGTTAGACATGCATTCCATGGTTTTACACAGACAACTCGTCAAAGATATGGGCCTGTAATTCATGGGTAGGCTACTATCCTTTCCAGGTTTTGGGACGGGAATGATGATAGCTTCCTGCCAGCCTACAGGGATTTTGTGCTGCTGCCAAATATAATTAAAAACCTCAAGGAGGTAGGAAAGACCATTCTCAGGTAGATGCTGTAGCAATTGGTAATGGATGTTATCAGGACCAGGGGCAGTATCCTGGGCCCATGCTAGAGCTGCCTGCAGCTCCCAATGGGTAAATGGGTCGTTATACCCCTCAGCAACACCAACAGAGAAGTTAATTGGAAGGCGTTCTGCAGCTTCTTTCTGTTTGATGAAAGCTGCAGTGTAGTGCTGGGAACTGGAGATGACTGCAAATGTCCTTGCCAGCTCCTCAGCCACCTCACAAGGCAGAAGTAGATGTCTCCCTTGCACAAGGAGACCAGAGCCACAGGATTGTAGGTACCTTCCCTGGATTTTTTTCAGTTTTTCCCAGACATTCTTGGATGGCGTGTGGTGGTTAAGCAAAGAGACATACTCCGTGAGGAGCGTTTGGCCTCCTTGATTACCTGTGGTGCATATGCCTGGGCTCTGAGGTAGTTGACACGATTGGCATCAGTTGGATGAGACTGGAAGAGACGAAGGGAGCCCCTGCTGGCCCGAATCGCACTCTTACAGTTCTCCGTCAACCATGGCACCTGTGCTCGTGGAGGGTTTCACAAGCTCTGAGGAACAGATGCCAATGCTGCCCTGATCACCACCTCTGTGAAGTGGCTGACTAGATCATTGACCCCATCAAAATCATGCAGTGGGTGAAAGTGGATTTGATGAGCAAACTCCTCCCAGTCTGCCCGACACAAACACCACCGTGGTGGTTGTTGGGGCAATGCCCCACTTCCACTGCTAATCCTGATGGGGAAGTGTCACTTCCAAAAGGGTCAGACAGAACCTCCCATTGCAGACCGAGCGCTAACCTAGGAGAGCAGATGGAAAGGTCGATACAGGAAAGACCACCAGTGGCAGTCATCACATGTGTGGGGGCACCTGTGTAGAGGACAATGAGGCCATTGTGTGACACCCATTGTTCCACAAGGAGCCCTTGGGGGTTGCAACTGTCCAAGCCCCTTTGGGGGTTATGGGCATTAAAATCTCCCATAATCAGAAAGGGTCTGGGATGCTGGGCTTTGAGGGAGTCAAGGTCTGCCCATGAGATATCCATCCCAGGAGGCAAGTAGAGGGAACATAGAGTGGTAGGCACATTCAGTTGCAATGAAACTGCCACAGCTTGGAGAGGCGTCTGCAAAGTCACTGGGATGTGCATGCATCCATTCTGGATAAGGATAGCCACCCCTCCCACAGGGCGGCTTCCCTGCTGCCGGGTGTCTGCATACATGTTGTAGCCCCGTAACGAAAGTGGGGTATCACTACGGCAGAGGATCTCCTGGAGGGAGATGCAGATGGGGGTTGTGCTCTTGTGGGAAAAACCTCGACAGTTCCATTGAAGGAGATTCACCATTAGGTGGGCTTTGGAGGTTTATTTCTTTTCCTCCCTTGTTTCCGTCCTACAGCAGAAAAGGGAGGGGTGCCTACAATTGGGTCTTCCTCTTCCATCTCAAAGGAGGAATCCTCATCATGCCCCAGTTAGGGCATGCTGCCACTCATTGCTTTCTGCTGTTGGCAAAAGAGCCTGGGTGGATGAACCAAAGGCCTGTGCCCCACTGCAGGGGTAGGGGGTGTCTCTGGTTTCTTCCCCCCTCTCTCACCCACCGCCACCGCTATGGAGAGGGCCAGTGGGCTGAGCCAGGAAGGGGGCTGCTCAAAGGAGATGGCTCTGTTTGATGAGAGGCATCCGTGGCCTCCAAGGAGGCTGGGCCGGAGGCAGTGATGGAACCACAAGAAACCTCTGGCATGGGGTCGGGATCTGTGTGGCAGCCAATGCTAGCACAGACTGGTATCCCATGGACCCTGCGGGCCTGAGTAGGCAAAACACGGATGAGTGGGGGGAGTTGTGGACAGATGACACAGCAGCCACCTTTGTAGCACCTGCTGAGGACAAGCCATGACTTGCCGTCCCTGGCAAGGGTAGCAGCCGCCACACATCTTGAAAACTGATACGCTTCTTGACACACAATTCCTGGATGGCCTGTTCCTGAAACCAGGTGGGGCAATCTTGAGAAGAGGCGGGGTGGTTTACCTTACAGTTGGTGCAATAAGGTGCAGTCTTACAAGGCTCAGGGGAATGGTCTCCCTGCCCACAAGTGCCACACATGGCCCTGGCAGAACAGGAATTCTGGCCATGACCATACCTTTGACACTTAAAGCAGCGATGGGGGCTCGGAATGAAAGATCGTACTGGCAAGCAGAGATAGCCGGCCGTGATGTATTCTGGCAACTTGGGCCTACCAAAGGTCAGCACCATGGTGTCAGAGGGGTGGGATTCTCCATCTCTTCGAACCAAGGTGCAGCGGACAGCCACCACACCCTGGTCCTTGAGCTCCTCCACTATGTTCTCCTCTGACTCCCCATGTAGGTCGGGGAACCACACCTCTACTGGTGTTAAGGTTGCAATGGGGTTCGGCCACAATGGGGAAATCACCGAGTTTCTGCATTTTAAGCAATGCCTCCACCAACAAGGTGCCATTGCGAAGCTTCTTGACCGAAGTCATGTCACCAGCAACGCCCTTAATGGCTTTGGCAATAGGGAAGGGTGACGCCTTCCCCAAAGCTACACCATTCTCCCCAGATATGGAAGGAAACCGGATAGGATAGAAAGAAGGGGTGGAAGGGGATTTAACTGCACCTAAGGCCTCCTTAGATGCAGGGACATGCTTCACATTGGCGGTGGAGCCCTGCACCTTAAGGCTGAGAGGTCGTTGCCTCTTGTTAAGGGCAGGTGCCGATGCAGTAGAAGGCACAGCATCGTTCTGGGGTCCAGACGGCTTACTGGCAGAACGTGGCCTTTTGTTTGGAGCACTACTGGTCTTCACAGGCTTAGTGGCAGTCGGCCCACTAAGTTGGGTGGAACCGAGGCCATTGTCTTCAGGCTCAGCACAAGAACAAGTCCCAGAAAGAAAAGAAGAAGAAAACAAAGGGGTGGGGTTATTTGATGAGGCCCCCAGCCTGTTTTAAAGTAGAGCCATAATTTGATTAAATTATGAAATTTGCTGCCCACAGGCTTCACCCGCCACGGAGCCCAACAAGGGGACTCCCATTCGGGTCGCCAAGGGCGCTCGGACAGGATACCATAATGGTGGCATAATCCCCGAGTATCCTGGGGGCATATAAATATGCGCCCCCTGCCGCCTGACCACCTGTCAGGTGACCAAGGGCGCTCATACATGCACCCCTGGCCCTTGACCAAGACCAGGTTTCAGCCTTGGCCTCCCGTTTTTTTCCCTGGAAGTGGTGGCCAAAGTGAAGTATTGGAGACGACAGGCTGCAACCTAAGCCCTCGATGGCTGAGAGCCAAGTCACAAGTGTGAAATGGCCCAGAGACATTTCAGGGCATATGCCTCCTCAATAACCAGGATCCACTTTTCCCAGGGGTACGGGTTTCCACACACGGTCAACGTGGGTAGGCGTTTTTTTACAGTCTCCTCTGTGAGGAGCCTACCCCAACCGCAAACATGTCAAACCACAACTGTCAATCCAGGTGAAGACAAGACAGTCGTGTGAATCCACGATGGTGGTTTTGTCCAGTCTACATCTCCAGAACGTCATGTGCCTATTCTACCCCAGAAACATGGGGATTTGGTCTGTGGGAGCTATTTTATTTCACTCCTTCCCTCAGCACATCCAGGGCCTGACTAAATCGCCATTCCCCAAACGTGCTGCGGGAGTTCCCCTATCCGCCACCCGAGGATGTGTGTATGTAGCAGTTTACTCTGCCCGTGGGTTCACTTGGTGAGTAAAAGTTCTTCTATTGTTCTTTTTAGTTGTTTTGCAGTTCTTTTTTCTTCTATTTGCATTGTAAAAAGGTGATACACTTAATCAGTCACTTCACTACAATATATTAAAGTTTCTTCTAAGTCTTTGTTCGTTGGTTGAAAAGTTGTTTTCACCAGCAGCCCGTTTCGTTCTTCTTGATGACTGGAATGCTGATTTCTCTTTTCGTTTCTTCCTTTTTATATTCTTTTTTAACATTCCCTTCTTGGGTTTATCCAATGCCAGGTTTGTTTTGATTCCCATAAAATTTTTTTTATTACTTTAGAAAAAAAATGAGATGTCTGTGCATGTTCATGTTTTTTTTCTGAGGGATCTTTTTTAGGGTAATCTTCCACTTTAATGGTTTTTATTATGGCGTCGTTGGAATCAGACGCTTCCTTGCACTCACTAAACACAAATTGATCTTTCCGGTGCCTATGTTGCACAATGTATAAACGGGTGTATAAACGATTTATCAAATTATGCCAACGATTTTTTATAAAATTATTTTAACGATTATTCCAACGATTTATTATAAAATTATTCCAATTTGTTTCTGAATTTGTTCATCAAACTAGAAATGATGACATATGCAAAACAGGATGGTTGTAGCCACACAAGTGGGTGGTAGTATCACAGTTTGGAGGTGGTATCACAGGTGGGTGGTTGTATCCCAGATGTATCATGGGTGGGTGGCGGTATCACAGGTGGAAGGTGCATGTGTCACACACGATAAATTTGCCCAGCGAATTTGTTTCTGAAAAGAAATTCATGCAGGTACGATTGGAAGATTTGCTGTGAGGTTCCAAACTGTTGGTAGATTTTGCATTTTGCATGCATCTACATGTTTTCCACATTCTGTGTGTGGGTGTTAGGTCCATGAAGTTGTTTTCATGTGTATAGATCCCATTTTCAATTTGATTTATATCTGCATATGCAGCCCATCCATTGGAGATATGTTTCCTGGGGAGTATGTAGCACCTTATAGGCTGGAGAACACCTGCCATGTGGCTGGGAACCTCAACAAGGAAGTATTTACCTGTCTGCCTCTCAATTCCACCAAACATGCAGTGGCCATATTTCAACTGCCATGGTGGTATTTACAGTGAAAAAAACTTCGACTCATCAATTTCCACAACTTTGGGAAATCCATTTTCATCAAGGCCCCCAATTTCATAGGGGTTCTTCTCCAACCACACCACACTCCTCATGCAGGAAGTTAAACCAGTCCACACAGGTTTGGGTGCCATTGATATGTGCCTCATGCTTGATTAAATTCTGTGGCAGATCACATGCCCCGCAGTAAGTTGCCATGATTATCTGATGGACAGAGAGGTGACTCCTGGTAAAGAAGGACCCCTGTCTTACAGATGTCTTCTTTCAACATGATACACAGCACCACCTCTTCCCATCTGCTAGTTTAGCATCTTTAACTACTGTGCATGGTACCTGGCACGTTTGGCAAACAGCTGTTTTTGTTGAGACTGCATTTTGCCAGCCATTTTAGACATTGATTGGTGTCAGAAATTGCAGAGACCAATAAGAAGTTGGTGAATACCTCATTTCTTTGAAACATGGGTAATACAGATTCTGGAGGTACAAGGTAGGTGTTGGCATGTGGTCTCCCTGCCATGGTATTCACTCACAGACACTTGAAGGAAATAACCTCAAGAAAATAGCTGTAAACTTAAGGTTGAAGTCTCGTAATGTAGTTGTGAACCTAAGCTTTAAGTCTCTTAATGTAGTTGTAAGCCTGAAGTCAGTCTCTTAATGTAGTTGTAAGCCTGAAGTCAGTCTCTTAATGTAAAAATAGAAAGGCCGGGTCAAAGGCCATCGATGTAAGCAGGCCCAGGCTTGAGACATTATTACCACCATCCTGTGATACATTTAAGAAACTACACATTTCAGGAAATAATTTTATGTAGGAATAACCATTAACATAATTTTATTGTGAATTGTTGGAATAATTTGATAATATTCACATTTCAGGAAATAATTTCATGTAGGAATAATCGTTAAAATAATTTTATAATAAAGTGTTGGAATAATTTGATAATACTGTTTTATCGTCAGAATAATAAATTGTTTTGCTAATCGGAATAATAAATCGTTTATACATCGTGCAACATCAGTGCTGAAACGAGCATTTGTGTTTAGGGAACGAACATTTGTGTTTAGTGAATGCAAGGAAGCATCTGCATCGAACAACGCCATAATAACAAGTGGAAGATTACCTTTTTTTAGGGACTTGGGGACCTTTTGGGCACCTTTCAAGGGTTATTGAAGACTGGAATATAACTTTAACAATTTTAAGGTTCGATGCGAGGTTGTACTCGGTTATAGTAGAGGATAACAGTATCTCTGGTGTAAAAATGTTCCAACCCACAAACTTTAAGGGTAAATACAAATTATTGCTTTATTTTGCAGATTAAATAAGTGATTATAACATCCAATATAAATCAAATACATAAAAATTACAAACGTGATAAATCAAATACCGTAAAATCTCATGTAGTTCCTGCGGATTATATATGAAACATAGGGTCATTTAGTGCGGACTATATGCAAGGGTGGACTATATATGGGTGTGGACTATAAATGAAACCTGCTCTTCATTTTCTGAACATTTTATTACACTTAACAACACGATTTTACACAGTATGTTCTTACTTCTATGATAATGCAATATTAAATCTTTCACATTTCAATTTCATCGTCAGGGCAATCCAACATTTCATGTTCAAATTCATTTTATCCCATTGCCCCTGCAAGTTGTGTCACTGGCTACAGTAGGAATTTGAAAGTGTGGACTATACAGGGGTGTGGACTATACAGGGGTGTGGACTATGCAGGGGTGTGGACTATGCAGGGGCGTGGCGTATGCAGGGGCGTGGCGTATGCAGGGGCGTGGCGTATGCAGAGGCGTGGGCGTACGCAGGGGCGTGGGCGTACGCAGGGGCGTGGGCGT
>JAAFCE010009126.1:30544914-30568977 GCA_013389805.1 Trigoniulus corallinus
GCGTGGGCGTACGCAGGAGCGTGGGCGTACGCAGGAGCATGGACTATATTTGAGGTGTGGACTTTACGTGAGATTTTACGGTATGCATAATATCATCTAGTCTGGATCCAGCTAATTAAAACATAAAGCGTTCTACAATGAAATATATTTCAATTTTTCAATTACATTAAATGCTACTATTAAGCAAGCAGTTGTAATAAAAATGATACAACTATATTACCAGTATCAAACTAGTAAAAAATCAATTCTATTTCATAGAGTGAGTTAAAACCATTTCGTTTTTCTTTTCCATTCAACTGTAATTAAACAATAATATTTTCATTTGGCGTTTTTATTCTTTAAATTTTCTAAAAGTGAATTAAATTATTTATTCTTCCTTTTCCATTTAATTTCTTTCAAAGCTTTTTCTATTATTTTTCCCAACTTGGGGATTTTCGTTAACAGTAATAAGGAATACATGGTTGTTTCTTACCTTTTCTTTGTAACACTGGTTAAGCGGTTGTAGATAGCATTGCCTTCCTGTAATGGCATTGTTAAGATGGCGGTTCTTGAAGTGTTCACTTCGTGAGTAGAAGTTCGGTAAAATTGTCGTTTACGATACGAAATGATTGCATTGCTGGTAGCAGACGATTTTTTGTACTCTGACTGACGAACGTATAACTTATACTTGACACCGGGCCTGTTTGTTTGTAGAAGTTATATCACAAGTTGTAAAAATTATGAGGAAATTGTAGAAGTTATATCACAAATTATGACAAATTGTAGAAATCTGACAATTATTTTGACAATTTATATAATTCTACAATTTCTGTGGTGTGAATACATAATTCTTTGTGATGGGAACCTTGCTAGGGAGATTTTTCATGCTAGATCCATTCACTTATATCTCCACCTGCACCCTAGCAACACCTTTTCCTTCCACACCCATTCCAGCCGCTCCACCCCAGACCCTCTTCAATGATGGGGGTTCCCCAACCCCTCCTGCAGTGATCCAGTGTTGGACAAGCCAGTATCACATGCCTAACATCGTCCACTACATCCTCCTACATAATCCACAGCCCTCCTCTCCACCAGTGATCTTTGCCATCCTCTGTTTCATCTGCAGTGACCCAGCTCTTGCCCAAAACAGAAGCGAGCTCTCCCACATATTGTCATAGATTTCCTCCCTCTCTATTTTCAACTTGTTCCCATACACCCTCAGTGTTTTCTTTGCCATCCTTGCCTCCATCCCCTGGCACCACTCCCCTGGCCCTAATCCCCAGTCCTTATCTTTGTCCTGCACTAGTCTTTTCAGTGTTGTTGCTGTGATACAATTATCTGATCAAATTGTTACAATTCTACACAAATTAAACAGGCCCGGTATCGAGTATAAGTTATACGTTCGTCAGTCAGAGTACAAAAAATCGTCTGCTACCAGCAATGCAATCATTTTGTACCATAAAGGACAATTTTACCAGAAGTTCTTCTATTGTTCTTTTTAGTTGTTTTGCATTGTAAAAAGATGATTCACTTAATCAGTCACTTCATTGCACTATATTAAAGTTTCTTCTAAGTCGTTGTTTGTTTATTGGTTGAAAAGTTGTTTTGACCAGTGGTCCGTTTCGAGGATGGGGACCTGGTGGGGGTGGAGGGCTAGAACCTGCAGACCTGACCCATTATTCATTATTAATAATAATTTATTTTTATTCATAAAATTAAATAGTGCTTGCATCTGACCAATGGATAACTTTTTGTTTTTAACTGTGACCCGTCTTCAAAAATGGTTCACCACCACCATCCTAGGCAACCGGGTCCTTTGCTGCCGCCCCCTTAAATGTAATGCATTTATAAATTGTCCAGGTGCCCCTCACCCCCTTGGCCTTTATCCCATTGCCCATACATTTCAAGTTTTACAATGCTCATCAAAGCTTGGTCAAGTGTGGTCAAGCTGTGATGTGCATTGTAAATGCATTACCTTATTCCCCTATTCTTGAGGCAGTCCATTTTTCCCAACAGCATTCTTTGGTTGTGTGGACTATACCATATATCAGCGTTTCCCAACCTGTGGTATGCGAGTTGCTGGATGGTGGTATGTGAAAAATAATCAATAATGGCGGACATAAAAATTAAACAAAAATTAAATCATGAAAATTACATAGAAATGTTTTTTTTTCCTATATTTGATAAAAATTATTTTAATTAATAATATTAAACAGTAAAGGTAGTTAAGTTGTTAATACAGACGTTATAGAGTTGTTGTAGCAAACGTGAAGAGGATGAACATTTCGTTCGTTATATCGAGTGTTTGTTATACCAAGAGGCAGAGCTGGTGTGAAGTGGGTTCAATGCATTTGCTGAACCTGCCCCCTGGCCTGGGCCTTTCGCCCAGTTTTGGTATGCTTTGTTAGTGTTTTAAGGCACCTTAACTACACGGTCATTAACTTTGCCCCATCCACCTTGGCACTCTAATACAGAGACTGCATGGACACCACAGGAATGCAACTATTTTTGGGTATTAGCAGTCAGGGCCGTAATGAAGGCATGGCAAAGAAGGCGGCCAGCACAGGTGCAACTGGGTTTTGGGCACAAAATGTTTAAGTTTTTTGTCATTATTGGGTTATGGGTAACTGAAAGTTAGACACTTGCCACAGGCACTTCATACCCCCGTTATGGCACTGTTAGCAGTAACCAGTCTTCCCAAGCAGCCACCTATGTCAGTAGTGGTGAATTGCATTGGACACACCAGTTGTGGTCTAATCACTGAAGTTAAACAGTGCGATCCCAGCTAGTACTAACATGGGTGCTGCTAATACCCAAGTGGGTACTGAAAATGGGTACTGCTAATACCCAAAAATCGTCGCATTAGTGTAGTGTCTGTGCATTCCCTGCATATGAACTATGCTGTCA
Organism: Trigoniulus corallinus; assembly: GCA_013389805.1. NCBI lineage: Eukaryota > Metazoa > Arthropoda > Diplopoda > Spirobolida > Trigoniulidae > Trigoniulus > Trigoniulus corallinus. The sequence goes on from JAAFCE010009126.1 coordinate 30,547,801, forward strand.
AAGGGGCACTAATGACCTTATAGTTGAAGGGCCCTAAGACACCAACAAACAAAGCTACCCATGTCATTACTACCTGGGGGTTGCATTGTTAAGTGCTGTGTCCAACACAATAACCTTTAATAAGGTCCAATGTGTGTTCCTCTATATTACAAAATGTAAAATGTATTTTCTTACAAAAGGCCCCACAAAATATTTGTGAAACTGTTTCTGCAAAAGCTCATGCCAGCTCAGCCAAGGGGCCTTGTTTTACACATCGTTTTTGGTCCCAGGCAGTTTTCATGGATTTCTATAACTTATAGTGGGTTTCACCTAAAGCTGCTTGCAAAATTTTTTTCCCATTGGCACAAAAGGATATTCTTTGCCTTTGACCTATGACACCCAAAAGCTGTTCGTTATAAAGAGAGTCATTGACCAAACAGTTCTTTATATCGACTGGTGTCTTTATGTCAAGCAGCTAATATATGGGAGGTATAGGCATTTTGGCCAGGACCAGCTATCCTGTTCGTTATATCGAGCAATTCGCTATATTAAGATTCGTTATATTGAGAGTCGACTGCATGTACAGTCAATCATTGGCAATTTTCTTAACAATATTAATATTTGAGGGAAAATTTTTCGATGAGCAAGACGTTTTTTCATAAAGAGGGGGGGTGGTATTATTTGTGGAGCGTCCATTTTGATCTCTGGAAAATATGGTCATCCTATAAAATTAATAATACAAATAAAATAACACACTCACAATAACAACATTTCATGAAATACAATCATTTTTAAAAAGTGGTACAATTTAGCGTGATGTACTACCAAGTGGTACACAAGCCAAAAAAGGTTGGGAAACGCTGCTGTATATAATGCTAACACATAGATGACAAGGGGAAATTTTGTATTTTTGTAAAGAAGTATGTTGGATTGGGCACCGATGCGTATATTGTGCAGTTACCAACATGGAACTCTGGATGAGCAGGTCTAGTGAAAGAAAATGATGACTAATACTATGTGCACTGGAGAGACACAATCTAACTGGTGCATTCAGTGTGCATAAACTGGTTTTGTGGAGCAGGCAGACGATAATGGGGACCTATGGACCAAAACACAGTTTGGTGATTATGGCAGTGGTAACAGATTGTGTTGGCTTTTGTTATGAAACATGCTGTATTGTCTTTGACCTAGATACAGATGCAATCAGGTTATCTTGATCTGACAATGATCATGTGGATAGAATTATTATTTTTTGTTATCAACTTGTACTGGTATAATAGGGCACCCATTATTTTTTTGGCAAATTGGTGATCGTTACTGTAGGGGTATTGGTAATCAGTTATTAGTCAGCAATTGATTCCTTTGCCAATTTGTGTAAACATTTCAATTGAAATAGAATGATAATTTAAGATCATGTCTGGAAACATATGCAAGTGATACACTGCTGATTTGAAACTCAAGGTCACAATGTGAGCAGAAGGATACAGCAACACAGCTATGGTGAGAGTTTGAGGTTGGAGATCCATCTGTTCATTAATGGTGAAAAGAAAAGGTAGTACTAGAGGGACTGCATCTGCAGAAACGTGTACGTTGGGGCCTATAGCAAAATGACTGGAAGTGGATTCTAGATTGACAAGAGCAAAACTAAGCCATTTCAACTGCAGGAATTCAGATGAAAGCAAAGCTGATATCAATTGGATGAGGAATATCAGATTTCAAGGCAGGATTCACCTACATTTCCAGTCATGAAAAGGAATGGCTTCTAGTGAGGATGAGAACCACTGTAGGTCAGCATTTTCCTGATGACTGGGAGAATAAAACGATTGATTTCCACGAATTTGTTTGCAAAGAATTTCCTCATTATGGTATTTCTGCAGTAGATGTCATTAACCCATTGATGTCCAAAACTATTTTTTGTTTCGTATAACCACAAATTTCAAGTATAATGATCCTATGTAGGAGGTAAACCAATATCAATAAGTGAAATTTTCAGCAGTTTATTTTTTCGGATCAGTGGATTTAATACAGCAAAATTTTGTACATTTTCCACACTTTTTTGCATCTTCTCTGAGTGCCGATTTTATCTGCAAATATCCTGTGGAGTTACTTTTTTTGATTTCATCGTTGGTCCATGAGATTTTTCCACATCTGGAAATGTTAGCAATGACAAGACAATGCTTATTCAGAATTGCAACAAGCTTATATTTTAAACTTGTCTTTATAGTATCCAAAGATTGACAAGGCTTCCATCTAGGCAAAATCTGAAAAGTGGCCAGTACCATTTCTTGGAGCAAATCCTTGTACTGTAGTGAACATGTTGTACTATTGTTGGTTGAGGCAGTGTTATGTAGTTTCTTACTGCATCTTTTGCATGTTCCCTTGCCTAGACAGTCTTTGGTTTTTATGTTTGTTGCTATTGTTACCTGACTGTTGTCATGCCATTTCAGGAGAGTAATATACTTCTCTTGGAGAACATATTATGAACCACGAGGTTTTTTTTGCAAATATTTCATAGGGGCACAGGGGTAATCTGCCCCTCTTCCTTCATAGCTTCTTGTCTGATTGGACCTTCAGAGTGTGTGTGGGTAACACCTACTCCTCAGCCTTTCTGCGGAAGAATGGTGTCCCACAGGGGAACGTCTTGAGTGTGACACTCTTTGCTGTTGCAGTGAACGGTTTACCATCCTCTGTTCACACCCCGGTTTAGTCGTCCCTATTTGTGGACGACTTCTCTATTAGGTACCGGGCTGCCACGATGCACAGCATTGAGCGTCAGCTGCAACTGGCACTAAACAGTGCCAACGAGTTTCCCACCTCCCATGACTATAAGTTCTCCTCTGACAAAACTACTGTCATGCACGTCTGTCATAAGCGATGGCTTAACCCTGAGCCTCAGCTTATCCTGGATGGCCGCCTCCTACCAGTTGTAGAGGCAGCCTGGTTTCTTGGACTCCGTTTAGACAGCCATCCGACATGGGTCCCGCACTTGAAGGAGCTGAAGGCTAAGTACCTTCACTCCCTTAATATTCTGCGGTGCCTGCAGGGAACTGGTTTTGGGGCAGATCGAACGGTGATGCTTCGACTCTACAGATCACTCGTTTGATCACGACTCGATTATGGCTGCAGTGTATATGGCCTGGCAGCTTCATCTACTCTCTGGATGCTGGACAGTGTTCATCACGCTGGCATCCGGGTGTCCATTGGGGCGTTCCACACAAGTCCAGTACTCAGCCATTATGCTGAAACTGGTGAACCACCATTGAATGTGCGGCAGCAGTACTTGGCAGCTGCATACATTTTGTGGCTGAAAGGAAAGCCACAGCACCCTACACACCCAACCATCTTTAGTCACACTGTGAGACGGCCACTTGACTTCCGCCCAGGGGTTCCCCCTCCATTTGGCATGTGGTGGATGGACAGTCTTACTGGCCTGTGTGTGACTCTCCCTAAGGTGCAGCCTGTTCTGCCAGCCTGTGTGCCACCGTAGACAGTGCCAGAGCCGAATTTGAATTTGTGCTCGCAGCCTTTCCCAAAACCAGTACCGATAGGTCAGTGTACCAACAAGAGTTTTGATGCCTTTCTCTGACCTATCGGGGCCATTGTTTTATTTACACGGATGGGTCAAAGGATGGTTCCTCGGTGGGTTGGTCAGTCTTTACAACTGGTCATCTCATGTGGGCTGCCTTCCAGGCGTCACCAGTGTCTTAACTGCAGAACTCACAGCTCTGCACAAGGCACTGGAACTCATCCAATTAGTAAATGACAGACACTTTGTTAATTTGACTGACGCCCTATCCTCCCTTCAGCTGTTACACACCCTATATAGCAGACATGCCATTGTAGAGGGTGTGCACAGATTGCTGTTTGTGATTCATAAGCAGAGCAAGACAGTGTTGTTTATGTGGGTGCTGGGGCATGTTGGCATCATGGGCAATGAGAGGGCAGATGCCCATGCCCGTCACATGGCCCACTTGCCTGATATACCCAACACTGCTGTCCCCTCCTTCAATGCTCTCCCGATGGTGCAGTGGGCCATCCATGACCAATGGCAGTCCCAGTGGTTTGCAGAGACCACCAACAAACTCCGCACACTGAAGGACACCCCAGAGCACTGGGTGTTCTCATGCTGGCAGTCACAGAGGGAGGAGGTTGTGCTTGCTTGGCTTTGGATCGGTCACACGTTCCTCACCCACTCCTACATTCTATGGGGTGAGGACCAACCATGGTGTGACTTCTGTTGGGAGCCTCTGACAGTGGCACACATCTTTAGTCACTGTTAGAGATATCAAGAACTTAGATGGCGACTGGGAGTCAGTCGAGAGCTCTCTACCTCACTTGGGTTTTGTTGTTGTTTGTTTGCGTTTTAGGGCCCATCGACTACTACAGTCATTAGGGCCCGGAAAGACAATCATCATGGTGGGGGTGTAATGGCCATCCCACCATGATGGCAATAAATAAGGGCAAAAGCCCACTAAAACGAATATGAATAACAAGGCAATAGCCAAATAAATATGGAAAATAACTACAGGCAAAAGCCAAAACAGACGTTAAAAATAAAAGCAGCAAAAGCCAAACAGACATAACAATAAAAGCGGCAAAATCCAAAACAGGCATAGCGATAAAGGTGGCAAAAGCCAAAACAGGCATAGCGATAAAGGTGGCAAAAGCCTAAACAGACATAACAATAAAAGTGGCAAAAGCCAAAACAGACATAAAGATAAAAAGGCAAAAGCCAAAACGATCCAAGAATAAATTCATGCTGCCTTAAAGTAAACGTGTATAATTCAGAGGTGGTGAAAGAGGTCAGCCTCTTTCACAAATACAAGCGAGCTCTCCACCCCCTGAGGTTTATCCCCAAACCTCATTTATTGTAATGTCTGTTTTGGCTTTTGCCACTATTATTGTTCTGTCTCTTTTGGATTTTGCTGCTTTTATTGTTATGCATGTTTTGGCTTTTGCCGCTTTTATTGTTATATCTGTTTTTGCTTTTGCCACTTTTATTTTTATATCTGTTTTCGCTTTGGCTGCTTTTACTTTTCTGTGTTTCGGCCAATGCCTATATTTATTCTTAAATATTTATTTGGCTATTGCCTTTTTATTCTTGTTAGTTTTAGTGGGCTTTTGCCCTTATTTATTTCCATTATGCTGGGAAGGCCATTTACACCCCCACCATGATCATTGTCTTTCTGGGCCCTATTGACCATTGTAGTCGATGGGTCCTAAAGCAAAAACAAACAAATAAACGTTGCATTGCTTAACTTCAGTGATCAGATGAGACCTGGTTTATCTAATGCAATTCGCCACTTCCAGGAAATTAGAGCACAGACAGACTCATACTACTGGTCTTTCTTACCAAGGACCATTATGCAATGGAATAGCCTTCCATTGGATAAAGTGGAGGGCTACCTCAAAGGAAAGCCCACAATTGCTAGTACTGTAGGGGGCGCTAGAATTAAGTTATAGCTTTTGGTTTTAGGAGTTTTATGGTATTATATATAGGAATGAAAGTTGATCTCTCCACTGGCATATTGGCCAAATAAGGCTGCTTGCAGTGTTGTGAATTAGAATTGTAGGGAAACTTAGTGACTCCAGAGAACAAGTAGAAAAAGGCATAAATGATGTTTGGGTAGTTATAGAAAAGGAGGGCTAAATATAAACATGAAGAAGATAGAATATTTAGCTTTAAATTGGGGAGGACAGGAAAATAATGGTGATGTGTTCTCTAGGGGCGAATTGGTGAGAAAGGAGCAAGAGGTACAGCAGTGTGATCAACATTCCAAGGCAATGGGGAGATAGACTGTGATTTGACCCACATCATCACTGGTTGATGGTTCACAAGGATACAGGCAAGCAGAGTCCTGCGTGATGGGGGGGGGGGTCCCAAAAAACTTGAAGGGGAAATTTTGCAAGGTAGTGGTTAAGACCAGTAAGGAAGTCAGTGTTGGACAGTAAGGAAGAGCCATTTAATAGCATGGTAGTAGCCAAAGTGTGAATGCTGTTTTACATGAATTAGGAATGTGTATATTAGAGTTAGCTTTGGAGTGAGCAACATTGCAGAAACATTTTAGCTTCTTTCAGGAATGCAGGTGGTTGAAAGTACCCAGGGCAGACAGAGACCAAAGCTGACATGGGAGCAGGTTGTTCATTAGGATATGGTATCATGTGGGGTGGACCCGGGACCTCGTGGGGCATAGGTGGGAGCAATGGTGGACCGGGACTTCATGGGGCATAGGTAGGAGCAATGACGGATCCAGGATTTTTGTCAGGGGGGTTGAGCTAATACAATGGGGTTGAGCTAAAGCTTGCATGCATTACACAGGTGAAAGAAGAAAGTGAGGATGATGGTGATTGTTCTATGATTGAACTTAACTCACTTTTTACATGATATAGTAGATTTGACTGTTGTAACCAATATTTGGGTGCTTGCCATAATTGTCTTGAGAAGTTTATCATATGCTGATTTCATTTTACTGACTTTATCACAGTCGCACCTCCATCTGTAGTTTCAAGATGGCTGTTTTATGGTATTGTTAGGGTGTAAATCACATTCAGATGTGGAATTGCCCACAAGAATCCTTTCAAACCTAAAAGCCATCAAAAACATAATAAGAGCTGAATTTACCACTAGGCTAAGTAGGCTGCAGGTTAGGTCTCAACATTCAGTGGGCTTTGAAATTTAAGACAACGCATTTGCTATATATTTCCCATGGGTCATTTATTGGAAAGTTGGTTGATTAAGTTCATGACAGATGTACTGCCCAGGTATTAGATGAGAGGTTATTATCCTGGGCACAATTACAACAGGATCTAGATAAGATTAACAATTGGTTTGTAATATTGGGAATTGGGTTTAAACCTTCAAAAGTGTAGGATGCTGATCATCATCATCATGCCCGTCTCCCACCTGTGGCGGGTCAGGTCTGGAGGTTCTAGCCGTCCACTCCCGTCTATCTCCCACCAGGTCCCCATCCATTCCACACACCGCCATGTCCTTACAGACGACCTGCTCCCACGTTAACTTGCCACCGTTAACTCCCACCTGCATTTCTGGTATGGCCCTAACAAGCTCCTCATCCCCTCTTCTCATTATGTGACCATACCACCTAAGCCTATTTTCCCTATCTTCTCGGCAATGTCCACTTCCCCAGGCTACTTCTAATATACACATTCCTATTTCTATCTGCTCTCGACACGCCACTCGTGTACCGCAACATTCACATCTTGGCTACTTGCATTCTTTTTATGTGGCTTTTCTTCACTGCCCAGCACTCTGATCCATACAACATCACTGGCCTAACCACTGTCCTGTAAAACTTTCCTTTCAACTTGATTGGGACCCTCCTATTGCACAGGACTCCGCTTGCCTGTTTCCATTTCAGCCACCCCCATTGATTCCATGGGTCAAATTGCTTTGAAATGTTGATCCTAAGTACTTTACCTTCTGCATCGTTTTCACCGGTTTGCCCCTCGTGCGTATGTCCCCACTGTTTTCCTGACCATCCCAATTGAATGCTAAATACTGTGGCACATGCCAGGCACTGAGGGGCCCATTCCTATACACCCATCAGCAGTTCGTCCAAAACCAGGATGAAAAGATATGGACTAAGTGCTGAACCTTGGTGCACCATGACTTTCACTGGAATGCCTCCAGTGTTTCCCCAATGTGTCGTTACCCTGGCTGTTCAGGCATTATACATATCCTGAAATATTCTAATAAACCCTGGTTCTACCCCTTTTTTGTAATACTCCCCAAACTACCTGTTATTGGACACTGTCAAAGGCCTTCTCCAGGTCGATAAAGATGGCATGGAGGACTTTCTTTGCTGCCCTATACTTTTCTGCCATCTGCCTCAGAATGAAGACAGGCTGCATTGTAGACCTACCTGGCATACACCCAAACTGATTTCCACAGACACTAGTTCTATCCTGGAGGTGACGTTCCATTACTTTCTCCCAGAGCTTCATCGAGTGGCTCATTAGCTTTATACCTCTGTAGCTGCCACAGTCTTGGACATCCCCTTTACCCTTTTAGAGTGGTATTATCCAACTCTCTCTCCATGCAGATGGCATTCTATCTCCACTAGCTATCTTATTGAAAAGTTTCCTTAACCACTTGGTACCTGTCATCCCTAGGCTATGCCATTCTTGAATGGAGATTCCATCTGGGCCTACAGCTTTTCTCCCTTTCATCTTCCTAAGTGTCCTGGCTACTTCCTCCTCATTTACCTGGTCCACAGCATCAGCTGGAGGAAGATTGGTGGCGATGTCCTCATCTCCCCCTGCTTCATTCAAGAGTTTTTGGAAGTACTCCTCCCATCTCCTCTTTAGCTTCGTCAGAGAGAGCATGACACTACCTAAGCCATCATTAACTGTTATGGCTCAGACTATATCTTTTACTGCCCTATCTCTAGCCTTGGCCAGTTTGACAACTTCTCTCCCCTTCATTTGTCCCTTACTGCTCATAGAGGGCCTCATACTTCTGGTGGTTGGCCAGGGAAATCTTCTTCCTAGCAGTGGTCTTGGCCTAGGCAGGCCAAGATCTCTGCTACAGTCTTTGACTCCTGGTCCCCTCTCACCTTGCCACCTGTGGAAAGCAGCCTTCTTTGCTTTGATGGCTGCTTCTACCTCCTCATTCCACCACCATGACTGCCTGTTGCCTTGGACTGTGCCTTCCAATCCACCCTGCCCCAAGATGGTTTTCCTGCAGGCTCTAATTTTGTGAACAACCCTGTCCAACATGGCATCTGTTGTCCCTTCCCAATCCCAGTCTACCTGCCTGTGAACTTCTTGTATAAATTCCTCTGTCTTGGTTCTGCCACCTGATGACCTACTCTCCTTTCCAAGAATGTGCCTTGCCTGTTGTGCCCAGACCTCCAATCTATGCCACCCTCTAACCATAAAAAATCTATCTGTGACATCCCTTGTGGTGATTGGTATGTTATTAGGTGCTCATCCCTCTTCTTAAACCATGTATTTGCCAAAACAAGGCCAAGTGCATTTGCTGTGTCGAGGATTTGCTGCCCATCTATGCTAACAGCTCCATACTCCCATCCCCCATGGACCTCCCCATCACTCCTGGTTGCTTTGCCAACATGGCTATTAATGCCCCCCCCCAATAACTAAGCACTCATTCCCCTGACATTGCCCTACTGGTGCCTCCAGTGAGTGCACAAAGTCTCACACTCTGTCTAAAAGCCATCCTTTGTGGGTTCTTCCAGACCTGCCTGGTCTCATAAGTTATGTGCTGATGAGGTGAAGCACTACTCCTCTCCACTATGCCCACCCCATTTCCCGCCCCCTTTGCTGGCAGTATGAATAAGCTTTTACCCCTTACCCAGGGCCTTGATCTATTCTCCATCCACCTAGTTTCTTGGAGGAAAGTTACCTGGATACTCCATCACTTTAGGGTATTTACTAGTAAATTTGCCTGTAAGGGTCCCAGCATTCCATTTTCCCAATCTGAGGTTTGCCCTAATGGACTGTAATACCTAGTATAAAATTAGTATGGTGTGAAATAGGAAGACGAAGTTATTTAAACTGTTGGGGTAGGAACAGTAAAAAACGGCTATAGAAACACAACAATACCAAAAATAAAACAAAACAATACCAAAAATAAAACAAGACAAAAATAACACAAAATAATAATGAAGTCCTTTTGCTGATGGGAGTTGGTGCACTTCCATGAATGCAGCATGGCGACTGCAGGTGCAGATGACCAGAGAATGCCAGGATTAATGGGGAAAATGCCACAAGGTTAAGCCTACTCAGCCAAACCCTGTAACAACTTCCCTGCACTGCTAATGCACCCAAAACACCTATAGTCCTACCTTCCTCTGGCCCTTTGTGCTTCTCACCTTGAAAAAGGCAGTTTTTTCCTTCCTAATTTCATGAGGCATACAAAAATGGTTAGATTAGCAGCAGCCCATGGTTCTGCAAACACCACCACCCATACCACCTAGTGTCTCCACTATCGATAGATGCAAGTTTAATGCTATGAAAACATCCAAGTTACACTTCATATTTTATTTAATTAGGATAACAAAAGAAAAATTCTAGTAAAATAAACATAAACTAGTAGAAGTATAAAGAGAATTCCCCCACCTTAGCTAAGGTTTTGCAAAATATGCCATTCACCTAGCAATCAATGGGCTATGTGCATCTAACAACTATAAACTCAAAATATGAAGGCTGATCAACAAAGACTTCATTGATAGTTTCCTGTCTCTACCATGAATACATAAAGAGTGAGGTTTCATGCATAATGTCCATAGATGGCAACACTCTCATATCAATAGGTTGGTAGTAATGCTGTATATTGTTGACCCCAGTTGAATTTTGCATACCACATGAGAGGGGTAATACAGCACAATAAAATTTTGTTGTCTTTTAAGTCATACAGCCTTTCAAACTTATGAAGAACTGCATCAAGCCTGCTGTGAAGATGCACTACCTTGTGCAAAAGTGTTCAAATGATTCAAGGACTTCAAAATGGGCAAGTCCTCTGTGCTAAGCAAGGCGGGCCTGGTGTTTCAGCTTCTGCTATGTGACACAAGTGAACATTCTAATTCTAATGTGCTACACTGCAAGCAGCCTTTCTTTGGCAAATATGGCAGTGGAGCGACTAACTCTCAATCCTACTTATGATACCATAATGCTCCTAAAACCCTAAGCTATAATTCAGGTGCCTCTGGCTTAGTGTGTCCCACCATAGTTCCCTAATCATGGCAAACACACTCTCCCTGTGAGAAAACCTGTGGAGTACAATTCTTGTGGCCCTCCTTTGGATCCTTTCAACCTCCCAAGATAAGTCCCTTTCTTTTACCTCCTTTGTGCTGTCCCCAAGGACCCTACTAATCAGATGGAGGAATTGACCAGCCCTCTAATCACTTTACCAATGTGATCCTTCCAACTACCTTGACTATTTAAGATAATTCCGAGGTGTTTCTGGGTTTCAACCTTCTCAATCCTAAATCCACCTATGTGGTAATCTAAATCAAGTAGCTTCCTAGATCTGGATATTGTGAGTATCCTACCCTTCTGCAGGTTTAATGGCAATTCCCATTTTACATACCAATTGTAAATTCTATCTAGATCCTGTTGTGATTGCACACAGGATGATAACCCATCATTTAATACCCAAGCAGCACATGTGTCATCCACAAATAGTTCAAGGAAGGAAATAATGTCAAGCCCTATGTCGTTCACATAGAGAATGTACAACGAAGGACCCAATACACTTCCCTGAGGGACCCCATGATGTGACTGGGTTCCATTGAGTTGCACTACCCTTGGAAATAACCCTCTGTTGTCTACGCATTCAACAACATTACTATGTATCCCTAAGTTGGACATTATCGAGACCAGCTTATCTTGGGGTATCATGGCAAAAGCCTGTTCAAAGTCCAAGAATTCAACATCAACCTGATTTCTGCCATATAAAGCCTTTTGATCAGGCAAGCCATTTGACTGTCACATGACCTCCCTTTCCTAAACCCTTTTTGGTTATTACTAAAGATGGCCTTCTTTTCCAGATATCCCATTATATATGAGAATAATATATGCTCAAAAATCTTGGATACAGCACGTGCTAATGAAAGTGGTCTATAGCACTTATGGTCTGCCATGTCCCCTGACTTGAAAACGGGCACCACGTTAGCCAGTTTCCATGATGATGGAACAATGCTCATGTCTAATGACTTTTTAAAAATTTCCACCAAGTAATTAGCTAATAATCCCAGAAAGCCATGACACTGGTAAAATGCCATGACACTTTTGCAAAGCTTTTTCAAATGTGTCATTAAAATCATTGGCAATCATAAGACTATCCTTGACTAAATTTCCTGACCCATCCTTAACCACTGTATCCCTATTACCCTCTTTCCTACACTGCTTTAGATATCCTCAGAATGCCTTTGGATTTTTCCTAAGCCTATCTTCCAAAATGTTCTCATGAAAATTCTTGTAAGCTTTCTTCATGAACCCTTTAACCATTTTGTGGGCCCCCTGATAGACCGTCTCACTATTGACATCCCTCCCTCTCCTAAGAGCATTCCTAGCCCTTCGCTGGTTCTGAAAAGCTACCTTCACCTCTTTAGAATACCATTCTGGAATGGAGTTATTCCTTATAATCTTAGTGGGGACAGCTAGTTGTGTGCCCTCTTCTAAGAGGGCTACGAATCTTTGCCAAGATTCCTCAACACCACAGGTTTAACAATGGTGTAAAAGTTTAATTCATATTTTAGATGTGATTTGAAATACTCCCAATTGGCCTTATTATATTGATATGCCACCCAGCTTCCTGCCCCCGTTGTCTAGGTAACCTTTTCAGTATGTCCACCCTAATCCCTGCATGATCACTAATTCCCTCAATACACTGTACATTATTGATAGAGTTGGGCAAATTTGTTAATACTAAATCTACAATAATCTACAACATAAAAATTTTCATATGGTCATAAAAATATATCAAAATTAAATTGAATAAAAATTTCAATCATGTGTAATCACTGTTTGCATTTCTTTACTCCTCTAATGCATCAAATTTGCACCTTACAATGGCATATTAAGAGTGAATGCTTTCTGTATTCACTTCAAAAATATATTGCCCCTAATTAAAGGATTGCTGAAATATGAATCTATTTATTAAATCAAATGCCACTCTTGGCTGATCTTCAGGAACCATATGACCAGCACTTCGAACTAAAGCCTCATGAAAATTGTGACTAATTTTTACATAGCCAGCAATTTCGGAATCACTTTCTTCTACTTTCCAGATGATTCTTGTTTGATTAAGGTAATCATTTTGATATTTCCAATTGAAATTATTATACAAATTCAGTGATGTAATGTATGGAATAATGACATCAACTTGACCACTGTACAAGAGCACTCTGTAGTCATTGTCCAAAAGAGTCTCAATCCACTTTTTAGTTGACTGACAAATATCTCCTAAAAGGTGGTCTTGTGACTTGGCACCATTATTATAGGTGAGATTTCCTACGTGTATTGCATTACGCACGTTTGGGCTTACAACATAAGGTGCATAATAATTATCTGACAGTGGTTCAAATGTGAGCAAATAATTATAAGTATCATAAAGTCCTGTGAAGTTTCTGTAGTAAGAAGTATGTACTACAAAGCCTCCATTTACTAATGTATCAAAATATGTTAATGCATCCATGAATCTGCCCTCCCTAATGGCAGCAATCATTTGATTTTGTGTCTCTGTGAATTGATCTCTCTGAGCATCATCAATCAATCCCACGTTATGGAAATATTCTCCATAATTGTACTGCATCTCTGCATCAATCAGTGCATCACCAATGGCAAAACCATTTAGGTTAATTTTTAAATTTGCTGTTGGGTTTTCAGTAAAAATGGCGTAAGAAATTGCTGGAACGTATTTACCTGAAATAAAATAATGGGAGAATTAATTATATACCATAAAATCTCACGTAGTGCCCGTGGATTATACGCGAAACATAGGGTCATTTAGTGTGGACTACATATGGGTGCGGACTATAAATGAATCCCTCTCTTCATTTTCTGAACATTTTATTACACTTAACAACACGATTTTACGCAATACGTTCTTATTTCTATGATAATGCAATATAAAATCTTTCACATTTTAATTTCATCATGGGGGCAATCTGACATTTCCTGTTCAAATTCATTTGATCCCATTGCCCCTACAAGTTGCGCCACTGGTTACAGTAGGAATTTGAAAGTGCAGACTATACATGAGTACAGACTATATTTGAAATATACCCATCGCTAATGCAGACTATAGACCGGTGTGGACTATATTTGAGGTGCGGACTTTATGTGAGATTTTACAGTAACTACTGTGTATATAGGCTTCTTGGTAGAAATGGAATGAGAGCTGCAGAAAAAGGCAAGGTGCACTATATGGGTGTAGGGGCAGTTTAAAGAAAAGTAGAGTGATGTGATATGTGCAACTTATGAGAAGCAGGAGGAAGTTGGTTACATTGATAATGGGGATGCAGGTTAAAAGAAGCACAAGGAGGAGATGAAAGCCAAAGCAGACTTGTTACATATTAAGTCCTACACTGATGCAGGGGGACATATTAAGTCCTACAGGGGTTACATATTAAGTCCTACACTGCATTACAATTGTCAAAAAAATTTTCTACTTTCAAACATCATGTAGTCACATTATTCATGAAGGGAATCTATTTATCAAAGAGGAGGAGGTTGTCACCCCATTTCTTCTCACTCTTTTCTTTTGAAGATTTGTTTTTATTTTGAGATATTTTTTTCCAATAGTATGGCATACAATTTCTTTCTATAGGCTTTCTTTTTGGAATAGTTTTTTTTTCAATTGAACCACATACAATTTCTTTTAATTGTCCCCTTGATAAATTTTGTGACAGTCATAAAGATTTTTTCAGGGTCTAACATTGTTTTTATTGTCACATGTTGTTTTATTTCATGTTATTTAGCTTTTTGTATACTGTCTTTCCTTGGTCTATCACAAATCCCATGTAGAATCCCATCAGGGAAGCAGCGAATCTGAAAATAAAGCTACTGTATACAAAAGAAGAAGAGAGAAGTGGAAGACTGATCAGAGGTCTTCCTGATGACTGAAACCCAAAACCAAGATGAACTCCTTCATAATGGCAAGCCCTATGCCACCTAAGATGACATCCTAATGATGACCAGAATCCAATTTGCCAGTGAGGACAGCTTCTGGATGATGACCCACCTCAGCTCGCTCAGATAAGAATACCACTAAGGCATTTTTTGTTTGTTTGTAATAGCAATGTAATGCTTGTGTAAAGCCCCTCTTGTTCTATGGTCATATTAGTAAGAATTAAAATCAACTTCCTTTTTGCAAAGAAATTTTTGTTTTACATTATATTAAGCCCACATTGGCAAAGATGGTTGGGAAGGGATCCAACTCAGCAGAATTAGAACTACAAGGAGGAGCAACAAAATATATAAGCAACATATAACAGATGGGTTGACTTCCCAGAGATAGGAGCTCACCTCCATGGTGCACTGGAGGAAAAGTACCCTGCTGCTGAAAATAGGCAGCCAATTCTATTGTGGATTCTCTTCTCATCTGGCATTGTGCCTATATATGCACAACTACCTTGGCTACTAAACTTTTATACCACATTTACAAATCCATGACAGAGGCAAAGCAAGACGTGGCAAAACTTTTGTATTCATGCTTTCAATGTGATTGACTTCACACATTCACCAAATGTCTCGCCTGATTGTCACTCTAATTCCCTCATCACTTGCACCTTTGACTGGTGTTGAAACACTGCTTTCAATGCGAACGCCACTAATGGCGAGGCGAGTTATGAGGTGAATGATGAGTGTGGTGTTTATACATTCGTCTCATGACTCCTCTCACCATCCACCCTGCCTCTATCACGAATGTGTAAATGGGTAAATGTGTTATGGGTAAAGTTTGAGTCTGTGTGTGCTTCTCTGTGGTTCTTCATTATGATTGGTGTGACCTCGTGACCCCCTTGTTTATATCAGGGGTTTTCAACCCTGTAGGGAGTTGAAATATAGGATGCTGTTAGTTTGTTATGCCAATGAGTGGGGGAGTCAAGTGAGGTGGAGATAGGAGTGGGGGAGGTAGGACAGTGGAAATTAGCAGTATCCACGTTTTGCAACCAAAGCAATTCAACCATTCCTCAGGTGTTTGTGACTGCCTTTCAGACTTGCTCTTCATACGGAATGGTGGGATCATACTTGGAAAGGGAAACTTTTCCTGCTCCAGTGCTTGACATTTGGCCAGATCTCTATCACCCAAGTGGAACCTATCCAGAGATGGTGGAACCTTACCAGCAGTGATTGATCTTCTTCTAGGAACCTCTGTGGATATGCACAATCATTCATGATACTCATGGTACACGATGTAGTCTGTCTTGATATGCTACGCTCATCTTTCCTATTTATTTCGTTTGTAGTTGGTTGCTTTTCTCACTTAATTGACTTTGTTGGTAAATCACATCGACCTTCTTCCCTATGCCCCAAGCTCCTCTCCTTGATTATCCCAGCCCTTTACTCCTGTGAGCAACATCCACTAGGTCCTCCTGTTATTGTTACTTGGCCCCACCCACAACTACCTTATACTCAAATAGATAAATAAAATAAAAAAGCATAATAGTTGCATTTGTTGTTGTGGTGGGTGAGCGATGGTGGCCCGTGGTGGGTGTGTATAATAGTTGTAGCATTAGGTTGGCAGCATGCTAAGTAAAAATACCGTCCTACAGATCGCCCATGTTTATAAGTTCTGATGGGACAAAAAAGGTTACCCAACACTACCATAGGCGAGCAAAGGTTTGGTAGTTCCATTGTAGTAGGGAACATCGTACATATTGTGAAGAGATCATCATACACATTGTGAAGGTAACATCTTACACACCAGAAACGGCTTCCCATCTGACGGGCTGAATAATGCACCAAGCTGGTAATTCAATTTATTTAAACGAAATTGCAGAAATCACTACAAGTGACGACTGTAAACTTTAATAATGCACCACTGAAGGATTACGAAGTTTTAGAACTTACCGGCATATGATTCGCCTGTCACATAAAACTCCAAAGATTGAAGGTCAGAAAACACCGTGAAAAACTGTATTAAGGCTGAATAGAGATCTCGACCAACTTCAGTTTCATCATTTGGGTATCCACTTTCAGACTCTGTAAAGCTATAGCCTAAAGAAATGATAAATACGAATATGAATTTGTGATGGATACCTTGTTAGTGGGATTTTTCATGCTAGAACCATGTCTAGATTTCCAACAGCTCTTACAATCCAGAAACGCCAAAAACCTGTAAGCTGTATTAAGCTTTTGTGATACTCTTAAAACATTAGCCTTCAAAATTAGCAAGTGCTATAACTTCTAGCTACATATTATGTTTGTGCAAACAAATCGTGCTGAAGTTTCAAGGTTTTCTGCAGGTTTTCCAAAAGTCTTCAATCATATGTGAACGTGGAGAAAAACGTGAATGAAGTGTGTGGTGTAAAAAATTGGCTTCTCAAAAGGAATAACTACTCAATAAAAAGTTGGGGAACAGTTAAGCAACGCGATCCCAGCTAGCAATGACATGGGTGGCCACACTTGGTACTGCAAATACCCAAAAATCGCTGCATTAGTGTTGTGTCTGTACAGTCTCTGCATTGGAACTATGAGATGGACGGGGCTGTAATAACTATGGAGTTCAAGGGCCCTAAAAACCTAACGAATGAACAAACGAAAAGTGATGGGAAGGTCCCAGTAATGTTGAGCACAACTTTTGTAGGGCAGTAGTTAGGCCAGGTTTGAGCAATGAGCAGTGAGCTTGGTAAGAGCATCATAAATAGAATGCAGGTAGCCAAGATGGAAATGCTGCAGTGCATGAGTGGGGCATAAAGCAACTCCTAACCCCTTTCCCACCCATGGCAGGGTGGGGTACCCATCTCGTCCCTCTGAACGGACACAAGGGCTATATATTCGCCGGTTTACTATTCGTTGGGTTTACTATTCCCACACCTGGAAATTTTGCCTTAGCTACCTTTTGCATAGTAGAGAGCGGTCTTTTATGTGAAAATGCCATCGTACACGACACGGGACAATGGTTTATCTGCTGAAAAAGTCTGGGTCTCTTGCTGAAAAAAGTAGAGGTCGGTTGGGCCGGATTTACTTGCTGTAAAAGTTGAGATCTTTCTCGCACGAAGGAAGCGAACCCACCTTGGTCTAGTATCGAATCTAGAACTACTGACGAGGTTACCAAGCGAGGTGACTATGAGTGGGGCCTGAAGAGCTCATAGAATTAGGATGAATATACGGTATTAGAGGTGGCTGAAGGGTGATGAGAGGAGGAGAGGCGGAGCAGACTTGTACATAAGGAAATGGCTGTGTGGGGTGGATGCGGACCTCGTGGGTTACTGGCGGTAATACCCCGTGTGTGCCCGTGGTAGAATTGGGACACCATATTCCCTGCATGTCTTAAGAGGCGACTAAAACGGGAGACTTGCTTTGGCCCTTGCCAAGTCTCAGTTGTATGGTGTTTGGTCCCCCATGTGTGCCTGAATTAGAATATGCACACTGTATCCCCTGCATGTTGTAAGAGGTGACTTTCTTTGCACCCTCAACTGGATGAATCCACAATCCTGGTTTGATGGGTTCTCAGTCGAAGTAGACTCATCATTGAGATGACCATAAACAAAAAGACCTGTAGAGACCTGAACCCCAGGGAAATGCAGGTCCTGGTGGCTGACGGGGTGCATCCCTGCAATGTCTCTGGGCTGCCCCACACTGATGAGGTGGCTCCGCCACATAGAGGGGTAAGGTTGCTACCTAATTCTCCAATACTTCACTTTGGCTATAGCTTCCAGGGAAAACGGATGGCCAGACAGATACCTAGTCTTGTCAATTGCCTGCTAGAGTGCACAATGCCCATTAGGGTTACTTGAGTGGATCAGCATAGTCAGCCCCTGGTGCAATTGGTCTGGTATCCCCATGTGTGCCTGGGGTAGAATAGGCACACTGCACACCTGCATGTCGTAAGAGGCGACTAAAAGGGGTGACTGCCCCTGATTGGACAACACCACTATCGTCCTTGCCTGTGACTTGTGTTTAGGACGGGACGATACCATCATCGCGGTTGTCACTGTCCTTCTTGTGTCCTTTACTGGATGACTGTTTGACTTGTTCTCGGTTGATGTAGGCTCCTCACGGAGGTGACCATAAATAACCGCCTATCCATGTGTTAGCTGTGCGTGGAGACCCGCACCCCTGGGAAAAGCGGATCCTGGTGATTGAGGAGGCGCATGTCCTGCAATTACTCTGGGCCACCCCACACTGGTGAGGTGGCTGACAGACATCGAGGATTAAGGTTGCAACCTACAACCCCACCACATCACTTTGGCTGCAGCTTGCAGGGAAAACGGACGGCCATCGCAGATACCTGGTCTTCGTCAACCGGCCAGCGGCGCATAAGTGGTTATGCCCCCTAGGGTTGCTGCGAGTGGACCGGCAGTCAACCCTGATGCCAATGGTCCGGTACTCTGGGATTATGCCACCCTTGCAGTATCCTATCTGAGGAATCTTGATGACCCGAATGGGCGTCCCCATGTTGGGCTCTGTGGTGGGTGAGACCTGTGGGCAGCGAATTAATAATGAATTTAAAATATGGCAAGTAAAGAGAGGCTGGGGGGGTCTCATCAAATAACCCCACCCCCTTACCTTCTTCTCATTTACTGACATGTGTTGAGCTGACATTCTCATTTGGTGGGTGAGACGGGAGGAAAGAAACTAGGGACACCTCCCACTTCCACAGTGGGGCAGGTGTCCTTGGTTCGTCCACCCAGGCTCTCTGGCCAATGGCAGAGTGCACGGGGTGGTAGCATGCCCCAACTGGGGAAGGATGGGGATTCCTCATTCGAGATGGAGTAGGACGACCCAATTGAAGGCATCCCTCAAATTTATGCAGTGGGACGGAGAAAAGGAGGGAATAGAAATAAGCCACCTAAGTTCACGTGATGGTTAATTTCCTACAATGGAACTGTCAAGGGATTTCCCACAAGAGGGACGAGATCACACTGCTGATCTCATGACACAACCCCATCTGCATCTCCCTCCAGGAGATCCTGTGTCGTAGTGATACCCCCATTTCGATATGGGGGTACACTTTATATGCAGACTCCTGGCAGCAAGGAAGCCACCCTGTGGAAGGGGTGGCTATCCATATCTGGAATGGGTGCATGCACCTGCCAGTGGCTTTGCAGACGCCGCTTCAGGCAGTGGCTGTCTCACTGCAGCTGGCTGTGCCCACCACTCTCTGTTCCCACTACATGCCTCCTGGGATTGATATCCCATGGCCTCGACTCCCTCACAGCCTAGCTTCAAAGACCCTTCCTGATTATGGGTAATTTTAATGCCCATAATCCTCAATGGGGCTCGGACAGTTGCAACCCCCAAGGGGTCCTTGTGGAACAATGGGTTTCACACAAAGGCCTCACTTTTCTAAACACAGGTGCCCCCACACATGTGATGACAGCCACTGGTGGTCTTTCATGAATAGACGTATCCATCTGCTCTCCTGGGTTGGCACCAGGTTTGCAGTGGGAGGTTCTGTCAGACCCTTGTGGAAGTGACAACTTCCCCATCAAGATTAGCAGTGGAGATGGGGTATTGCCCCAACACCCACCATGGTGGTGTCTGCGTCGGGTGGACTGGGAGGAGTTTGCCTGCAATATCTACTTTTGCCAACTGTGTGATTTTGATGGCATCAACGACCTAGTGATTCACTTCACAGAGATGGTGGGCAGGTGGCATTGGCATCTGTCCCCCATAGCTCATGCAACCCACCACAAGCACTGGTGCCATGATGAATGGAGGTTTGTCAGAGTGTTATTCGGACGTTCGCCAGTGAGTCCTTCACAGCTTCCAGTCTCATCCTACCGATGCCAATCATATCGACTATCTCCAAGGCCGGGCATATGCACGGTGGGTGATCAAGGAGGCCAAACGCTTCTCATGGAGTCAGTACGTCGCATGCCCTCCAAGAAAGTCTGGGAAAAGCTGAGGAAGATCCAAGGGAGGTAGTTACCATCATGTTGCTCCAGTCTCCTCATGCATGGGAGACATTTCCTTCTGCCATGTGAGGTGGCTGAGGAAGTGGCAAGGACGTTTGCAGCCGTCTCCAGTTCCCAGCACTACATGGCAACATTTCTACAAGAGAAATAGGCTGCAGAACGCCATCCAATAAATTTCTAAGGTGGTGTCACTGATGGGTATAACTACCCATTTACCCCTTGGGAGTTGCAGGCAGCTCTAGAAAGAGCCAGGGACACTGCCCCTGGTGCAGATAGCATCCACTATAAATTGCTACAACACCTATCAGAGAAAGGCATTAGTTACCTCCTTGGGGTATTGAATTACATTTGGCAGCAGCATGAAGTCCCTGTAGGCCCACTCCAAAATCCTGGAGAAAACTCCAAAAAACTTTCAATAAATTATAGACCCATTTCATTGACGAGCTGTCTTTGCAAAACAATGGAACGAATGGTTAATTGGCGCCTGGTGTGGTATATGGAACGCCACCACCTTATTGCAAATGACCAATGTGGCTTCCGTGCTGGCAGGTCTTCGGTTGATCATCTGATCTCACTGGAGACTGCAGTACGTGAGGCCTTTCTCCACAGACAGCACCCGGTGGCTGTA